>JAVTVY010027099.1:0-107651 GCA_036873755.1 Hanleya hanleyi
ACGTTATTATCGAGTTATAATCGATCGGGAATTATCGCCCGGTCTGGGCATTAAAAGCGGACCAAATTTCCCGACGGACCTTGATTACTGCATTCCCTCATCCCCGGGCCCTCTCAGCCCTACCCCGGCCGAAAAATGTCAGGGTCTTCGTTTTATAAACGCCCATGTATTTTGATAGGGCCATTGATAAAACGAAGACCGAAGATGGAAGACCCTGTATGCAGCAAAGCCCAGGGCGGACGTTATTATCGAGTTATAATCGATCAGGAATTATCGCCCGGTCTGGGCATTAAAAGCGGACCAAATTTCCCGGCGGACCTTGATTACTGCATCCCCTCATCCCCGCGCCCTCTCAGCCCTAACCCGGCCGAAAAATGTCAGGGTCTTCGTTTTATAAACGCCCATGTATTTTGATAGGGCCATTGATAAAACGAAGACCGAAGATGGAAGACCCTGTATGCGGCAATGCCCAGGGCCGACGTTATTATCGAGTTATAATCGATCGGGAATTATCGCCCGGTCTGGGCATTAAAAGCGGACCAAATTTCCCGGCGGACGTTGATTACTGCATCCCCTCACCCCCGGGCCCTCTCAGCCCTACCCCGGCCGAAAAATGTCAGGGTCTTCGTTTTATAAACGCCCATGTGTTTTGATAGGGCCATTGATAAAACGAAGACCGAAGATGGAAGGCCCTGTATGCAGCAATGCCCAGGGCCGACGTTATTATCGAGTTATAATCGATCGGGAATTATCGCCCGGTCTGGGCATTAAAAGCGGACCAAATTTCCCGGCGGACCTTGATTACTGCATTCCCTCATCCCCGGGCCCTCTCAGCCCTACCCCGGCCGAAAAATGTCAGGGTCTTCGTTTTTATAAACGCCCATGTATTTTGATGGGGCCATTGATAAAACGAAGACCGAAGATGGAAGACCCTGTATGCAGCGTACCCAGGGTGAGCGTTATTATCGAGTTATAATCGATCAGGAATTATCGCCCGGTCTGGGCATTAAAAGCGGACCAAATTTCCAGCGGACCTTGATTACTGCATTCCCTCATCCCCGGAGCCCCTCTCAGCCCTACCCCGGCGAAAATGTCAGGGTCTTCGTTTTATAAACGCCCATGTATTTTGATAGGGCCATTGATAAAACGAAGACCGAAGATGGAAGACCCTGTATGCAGCAATGCCCAGGGCCGACGTTG
Source organism: Hanleya hanleyi (assembly GCA_036873755.1). Taxonomy (NCBI): domain Eukaryota; kingdom Metazoa; phylum Mollusca; class Polyplacophora; order Lepidopleurida; family Hanleyidae; genus Hanleya; species Hanleya hanleyi. The sequence continues at coordinate 1,201 of JAVTVY010027099.1, forward strand.
TATCGAGTTATAATCGATCAGGAATTATCGCCCGGTCTGGGCATTAAAAGCGGACCAAATTTCCCGGCGGACCTTGATTACTGCATTCCCTCATCCCCGGGCCCTCTCAGCCCTACCCCAGCCGAAAAATGTCAGGGTCTTCGTTTTATAAACGCCCATGTATTTTGATAGGGCCATTGATAAAACGAAGACCGAAGATGGAAGACCCTGTATGCAGCAATGCCCAGGGCGGACGTTATTATCGAGTTATAATCGATCGGGAATTATCGCCCGGTCTGGGCATTAAAAGCGGACCAAATTTCCCGGCGGACCTTGATTACTGCATCCCCTCATCCCCGGGCCCTCTCGGCCCTACCCCGGCCGAAAAATGTCAGGGTCTTCGTTTTATAAACGCCCATGTATTTTGATAGGGCCATTGATAAAACGAAGACCGAAGATGGAAGACCCTGTATGCAGCAATGCCCAGAGCCGACGTTATTATCGAGTTATAATCGATCGGGAATTATCGCCCGGTCTGGGCATTAAAAGCGGACCAAATTTCCCGACGGACCTTGATTACTGCATCCCCTCACCCCCGGGCCCTCTCAGCCCTACCCCGGCCGAAAAATGTCAGGGTCTTCGTTTTATAAACGCCCATGTATTTTGATAGGGCCATTGATAAAACGAAGACCGAAGATGGAAGACCCTGTATGCAGCAATGCCCAGGGCGGACGTTATTATCGAGTTATAATCGATCGAGAATTATCGCCCGGTCTGGGCAATAAAAGCGGACCAAATTCCCAGCGGACCTTGATTGCACTGCATTCCCCTCATCCCCGGGCCCTCTCAGCCCTACCCCGGCCGAAAAATGTCAGGGTCTTCGTTTTATAAACGCCCATGTATTTTGATAGGGCCATTGATAAAACGAAGACCGAAGATGGAAGACCCTGTATGCAGCAATGCCCAGGGCCGGACGTTATTATCGAGTTATAATCGATCGGGAATTATCGCCCGGTCTGGGCATTAAAAGCGGACCAAATTTCCCGGCGGACCTTGATTACTGCATTCCCTCATCCCCGGGCCCTCTCAGCCCTACCCCGGCCGAAAAATGTCAGGGTCTTCGTTTTATAAACGCCCATGTATTTTGATAGGGCCATTGATAAAACGAAGACCGAAGATGGAAGACCCACTTGAGGGGCTCTTTTGGGGAAAGGTCTTCCTTTTTGGGTCTTCGGTCTTCGGTCTTCGTTTTATAAACACCCTGTGGCGGAACCCGACAATTGTTTTCATGGAGAACGTCAGATTTATACACCATGCTACCATCGTTTTTATCATTCTGACGACAGAGAAATTATAGGGATTACGATATGCATGGTATGTCCTAATTGAGAGAGATATATATATAACTCCAAATCGTAAGGCTAAATGTATACTCAAAACATATACCTTTATATATGTCCTCGATGTATTTATTTCTCGATATTTAGGTGGACGAACTTACAACAGATGTGCTGTCCTGCACGTAACCTTTTACTGTCTATGTAAAGTTTCCTGTTTGGTAGCCAAATTGGTCGGTGTTGGTGAAACACATCCGTGTTAAAGCCACTCCGACTGATCTACTCTGCCATTATTGGATACATACCAGCTCATGTTTCAGAGAATAATCCTTTCTGTACTAGAAGCAATCATACTTCATTCATGGGATTAAGGTGTAAAAAGCGAAATTGATTTATATACATAAAGTTGTGATTCTTCACAGTAGTGAAAACCTGAATACTGTAGTAAATTTTGGATCTCTGTTATCTCTCGGTTAAAATTAAGTTCGTTGTTGAGATGAGATTCTACCAAGATCAGGTTAAAATATATTTCTACTGGTTATTTTCACAAAAAGGAGCATTATATGTCTAATCCAGTCTGCTACTGAAAGTTTTTTCTTCTTCTTACAATAGACTAAGGTATTTGGGTAGATCATGCACATTTTCTCCAAATGAGCTTAAAATGATAAGCTATGCTGTGAATTATTCTAATTGGGGGAAAGAAAGTCTAATTTGTGAAAATACTCAGAAATTCCAGTCAGAATTCAAGGTGACAACTCGTATAGTGCTAAGCTGACCATGTGTCCAGCGTTTACTGCTCAGCATACCAACTTTCGGCCAATCAGATACAATCGTGGGTGTGCAGCCGACTATGAGCTGAATTTCGCTCGCTTTCAAAAGAGATTTGACCTAATTTTCATCATTTATGAATAAATATAATTACATACACTTTTCGTCGTCTTTATAATCTTTATCTTTCTGTTGAGTGTTAAATACATTTTTCATTGATAATGCAAGTGAGTGAAAAACATCATATTTTTTAAACCCATTCCGTCGGTCAAGCCGTCCTCCCATTCATTTAACATGGCGAAAGGATTCGCTGTACTGCATCTTTAAATCAAATTGTGACGTAATTTGGCAAAATCGTAAATTGTTATATATTGTGATACACGATGGAAAGATTGTGGAGATAAATATATTTCAGAAAACCTATATTTATTTAAATATAGCTGTATATTCGGCCCTGCTACCTTGAGCCACAGTAAAATTGAATTGGCTGTGGTGAGCCGTGAGCTGACACGGGTTCGTTACCGTTATTAACTGGCTAATTATGTTGATCTGTGGTTGGGGAAGGTGATTGTTGAGGTCGTGAAGAAAAGGAAAAGGGTGGACACTCAAGTCGGCCCAGTCGTCAACCACGCTTCAGGATTAATTATTATTATAAAATTCAGGATTTTATAACCCGTTTTCTCAAAAATCGAATAAACGTCATCTCAAACAGAACGACAAATGGTTAAATTACATATGTCTCAATAGCTTTTTCCGGGCTGGCCTCTTAGGTCGGATAAGGGCATTTTCCCGCCAAATTATAACCGATATTTCCAGATTGACGGTAACGTGGATAAGAAATCTCGCGAAAGTGCCCGAGAACGGGCGATACCATGCATGCACTGCCAGCTGAGTTCACCAGAAGCCAATTCGCAGCAGATTTGAGATTCACAGGTACTTTTCTTTACTCCCTCGACCATCCATCCCCTAATCAACATAATTAACCAATTTTCAATGGTAACGAGTAGACGTGTCGAATCAGCAGCAGCTGCTAGTTAGCTCCTGGCGAAACCAGAACCCAGCTGACAGTGGTCTCGCCCGTTCTCTGGCACTTTGGTGAGACTTTTTATCCAGGTTACGGTCACTCTGTAAATATCAAAATCAAAATATCAAAGCAAATATTTAAACAATTAACAACGGTAACGAGACCCTGTGTGAGTTGCAATGCGCGCTCACACCTGCGTCCCAATTTTTTGCGCTGCGCATTTCTGGATAGCAATATTCCAAAAGTACCTGCATGCGGAGTATACATATCTCGCCTGGTAGCATTTGCTAGATAATGTGCAGATTGTGGCGACAATAATCAAAGCCAAAGGATACTCGTCAAACGGAGCTAAACCATCTAAAGCCTCCAGTGCAAGATCACTGGCACCACGTTTCGTAACTTGTATCTAACTCCGCTTAACTCGTGGATAGGGACTGTTTGAATATCACGTGTTTTAATCTCCATGGTGTTTAATGAACAGGCATAATTAAAGCGTGACAGATTATACTCTGGAATATGCATTTGGATAAGGAGTAATGGCCAGTGATAAGAACTTTATGTGCAAAACATCATCATGTCTTGCTGGCATCATTGAAAAATTGGCCGCTTCTCTCTTGTAGGAAACCATTTTGTGTTTTTGTTATTTTATTTCATACACATTTGGAATTCGTGCTGTCATACGAAATATGTCTTTCGATTATTGACACGGAAATTATTATATGGACGACGGCTGAATATTGGATGCCGGATATGACGCTTGCTACTTTAATTAGGGACAATTCAAGGCCAGATCATCAAGTTCCAGACGACCTCATGTATTCATGCCAACCATATTCAATTTACTTGATTCACTGAGCTTAGTATTATATAGGTCAAAAAAGAACACGTCGAAAATTATATGCTATTGTGTGCTGATTGGTTTGGTTTAAACATTGGTTTTGATAAATTATTTAATCTAGGTTAATAATATGCCTAGGATTAGATATTGTTATTTTGTTATGTACCAAGAATTATGCGATTTATCTCAATATTCGCCAAAACTGATAGGCTTTGATGCGAAACTGCACACTTTTGACCGATTTTTACTTCGATTGAGTTAATGAAACTGCCTTAACGAGATGGAAGACATAAAAACCGTTAGTTCTGTCTCCACATGGCCATCATTCTGAATCTGACCATGATTATATTTGTACTGGGTTTACGTGAATGTACTCAAAATGGGCCTTAAATAATAAGCTAAGATGTAAAAGTGCATAATTTAAAAAAAACGCTTCGGAGTTATACGAATGCCGTGCAAATAAACGAAAGAATTGAGAACTTGTGTTACAGATCCAGATGGTGATATTTTCGATTATGTGAAGATACTCAAAATGGGACGTACGGATGAGATTACATAATGTCTCCTGTAGTGTTATCTGTCGTATTCGTAATCATTGAAAATAAATTCTCTGAAATGCAATATCTCAGTAATCAATGGGAATACTTTGAGGGAATAACCACCAAGATTCTCAAAAGGGAAATGGCAATTGCTCTATACTTTTACTCTCTTAGTATCTTTGTTACAGAATCTGATGTCAGGAGAATGCACGATTTGTTCCAGAACCAAACATGTGCTACCACGGTAGTGGACAGTGTCACAATATTGAAGAAGTCGGTCAAAGAGAAGTCGGCAATTATCGATGTATGTATACGACACGCCCTATTAACGCATGAACATATTCCGGCAAAAAAAAAATATATAAAAAAAGTGGGTGAAATAAATGGGATTTAATTTCCATAAACTAGTAAGCAATAGATGTCGTAATACATCTGGGAACACGTGTGGTGGTTGAATGCTGCTCATAGTGTTACGACATCTCCCAGCAATTACCATACAAAGTCGGAAAGCATTCTCATGGCATCAGATTCTATATCCCCTATTGTCGTATATACCGGAAAATATAACACGCTCTTATTGGCTTAGCAGAAAAGACACAATGCGGCTGCGCGCCAGGCAATTGAATAGGGGTGAAGTCAGAGTCTTGTTTATCGACGGTTTGGAGGTTACAAACTCTGACGTTGGGAGAATGTCGGAAAGCGGATCGGTGTAGACTTGGGCCGTAAATCGTGCACTGATGGCCCGACTGATCAAACGGTTGGATTAGTTTATTTCCCCGAACACATCGAGAATTATGACTGTTACGACTACCGCTTGCCCTTGGAGATTTGGTGGTCATATGCGCGCCGTGCCGACCGTCCAACCTGGATCGATAGTGCAATGGACGCGTATCCAACTGGATTCCTCCCAAAGGCCGAACCATCATCAAAATTCACAATGCACCATAATTCTAACGATTTTTGGTAAAGTACGTTCGGACCAGACAATCCCCACTGACAAATCAAGCCTCTAAGTTTGGAACTACGTGATGCTCTTTCTACATATCTAGTTTAGGGAGAGCGCCATGGGAAATGGAACAGTCGGATGGAGACAACAGTTCGATTTCTCGGCATTATGATATCGGATGGCTCTTGTGTATATATCGGTATACTTGCATTAACGGGCGATGTTTCACCACGCCGGTATACTGTACGAGTGAACGGTGAACAAGGGAGAATATGTAGAAATCCAATGTTACATGCCAGAGTAAATAATGGCAGTTTACTTTGAGCCAATTACTGTTCTGCTCCCAACCCGCATTACATGTATATAAGCTGTACTAGATGAAACGTATTCCACATTACGAAAATTGGTTTCACGTACTTAACCGGTAGACGATCAGAGAAAACGTTTGAAGTGTTTTTGATTGTGACCCGTTTCTTTGAATTCTGAATTATGAATGCAAAATGTATGGTCGGTTTATGTTGACATAAATAGTGGATGGATGGATGGATGTACTTGGGCCAAATAGTAAATCACATAGCGGTGTGATGAAACTCGAACCCGCGCCGTGTATGACACCAGTCGCCTGACCATACAGCATTGACGCGCTAACCAACTGAGCCAGAAGAGTGTAGTGGAAGCAATTTGTAGGGAATAATAGATGAATATATGCATATTGTGAGTGAGTTCAATTACGAGATGTGGACTCTCATCGTCTTTTGTCGTCTTGGATCTGTCATCTTTCTTCTGAAATGTTCATGACGGGATGAGTTGTCATTTCTCAAAAATACCATGAACAAACGCAATCATGCCATGTTCGGTTTCGACAATTTATATTAGTCTACAAGCTATCCACTGTCCATACAAGGATATAACCCTGTAAAAAAAATGGCATCAATTTCAGTAATATCGAACCAGCATGAAAGCCCCCAATTAAGTATTTAGTAAAAACAAGTCAGTTCTTCATTATATTTTGCCATTTTCAATTGTATTCTCTTTCCTGTTTGCTTAAAAGAGAGAGAGAGAGAGAGAGAGAGCGAATTAAGGTTTAACCTCGCGTTCAGCAATATATCAGCAAAAAAGCGACGATTGCCATAGTAACACAATGTTATGGTGGCGACCATGATAGATCTTCTCAGAAACTACCCTATCAACCTCCCCACAGCGCATGCTTCGTTTCACATGCAGGCTCATTCCAATTTATTCCTGTCCACAACAGCGGAAGATTACCTGTACGACGTTGCTATGGCGTATAGGGGAAAACCCACGCACGCATGGTTCAGTTTGAATCCGACCGAACAACTTCTGTTTTGCACATGTGCGAACTACTTTTCATATGCTCTGCCCATATAAACGGGGAAAATATTATCCAGATCATTCTATTTAACGCTACTAAGGTCAACAGAGGTATTATGCAGAATTGAAAAGTAATGGAAATGTTCGGCAAACATCGATTTTACTATATGTGATGTCATTTCCGGTGGTGTACTGATCGGACGGGAATCCAAAATCTGCCTGGTGGCTGGGGTATTATTATGTCCCAGTGAGATGGTTGCTACCTTATACGTATTTATACAGGAAGTATATCGAGGAAACCGGTTATGGGTGAGGACAATTGTGTTCGATCTCGGGTCCAATATCAGACATTATACTCTCAAACAAATTGCTTGATGGGGCTTATAGTGACAACTGATGGCATAAAACATAGATATAAATAAGAAACTTATCGCTCTTGACATTTTGTTACTGGATAAACGAGTAGTTGAAAGGGCAAACGCAACAATACAACCATTGTGTTGCCCAGACAATAAAGTGGAAGGCACATAAAAGAGAGTTTATACTAAAAGGTAAAGGTCTCGATCGTAAATCTGCATGTACATTAACGATCAGACTGACACAAATCTCATCTAGTAAAACGCATATTTCCAGGAAATTGTCCATACGGAGACCGGCTCCATTTTGCGAAGTCAAATATTGTCAGAAAACAATGGCTTTGTGTCTTGTAGACCCCGAGCATCAGATTAATCCATGTCAAATACTCGAAATTAAAAGGGAATTAGAACGATGCGTTTTCGTTGGCTTTGTTTGGTTACGTGGAAAAATAAAGAAACATTTTTCTGGCGAGCTGGTGCCAGTTAGACGGCCAGATCCACCCTTAATTGCACGATCAGATGATTTGGCAATCCAAGCCAAGCAATAACTTGTCTTAGATTTCCCGGATTTTAACAGGCAAGCTGCCTCCACGCCTGACGGGCTGAATGATGAGCCAAGCTTATTGCCGGCTTCGGATGGGTAATGCAATCTACGGTATTGTTAACTGTAAACATTCTAAACCATCCAGTCCGATAGACAAGATTGAAGAAAGCTAGATCTATTCAAGTCAAAATGTTCCAGAACTAATAGTCCTCGTTTTCAAGATCTTTCGAAGCGTCACGTTGAATAACTGCCAATTAAATATCATACGTTTAGTCCGGCGGCATAGCTCGTCATATGTTCATACCAGCATGAAACTTGTCGTATGTGTACAGGTACTTGAGACGATCACTTTCTGATATGGTGCCAAGCTGAGGAAGGGCTGGTTGTCACGAAAACTTAATTTCATTCTAAATGAATATTATGCATAATTATATTTCAAATCAAGGGGGTGGAGTTGCTCAAATACCCATACCGTCCTCATTTTGAATTCAGTTTGGAATTGTATAGCGTAGCTGCAATCTAGATACTGGAGGCATATATGTGTTCTCGATTAATCATGAAATGATATTTGGTATGGCGTATAGCCCACCACTGAGCATATATACATATGACTTGATTTTTGACAGAGAAAGAATAAATTAGTCGTCAGCGGGATTCGATTAATCATGTGATGTCAAGTAGGGACCGTCTACGAAAGACTACAATACACTTTACTAGGATAGATATACTCAAACTGACAGTCACATATACGTGGATATGGATGCAATCTGTAAGTCCGAGTTCTAGTTTCAATCGGGATGGACTGAAGAGTATTTTATTATCAATTAAACTTGTTGAATTACCGTTCTCACATAACATGTAGGGACCGTTTCAAAATTACCACATACTGATCATGGCCAAAGCTATATAAGTTTTCTCAAGGGCACATACTTTCTTTAGTTTGTGTTCAGCACTGAATCGTTGGCATCAGAATATGTATGAAATTAAAGTAATAAAAACATGGTAAAATAAAAAGATGGTTCCCTACAAGAGAGAAGCGGTCAACAGTTTTCAATGATGTCGACAAAGCGTGATGATGTTCTTTATCAAATCTTAATCACTGGCCATTATACTTCATCCAAAGTCATTTCCCAGTCAAGCTTTGATTGTGGGTATTCATTTGAACAGCATGGAGATGTAAAACACATGATACTCAAACGGCCCCTAGCCCCGGGTTAAGCGGAATTAGACATAAGTTAGGAAAGCTTTGGTGTTAGAATGCTGTTTTGAATGTTTCTTGTTCGCAAACTTCATCAAATGGCCTGTTTTACGTTCACATATAGGACCTATATATGTTTAGTATATATTCAATAAAAGGGAACAACGTCCGACATTTCTTCAGCTTGGACATTTTGTCATGATTTTGCAATTCGTAAGGATATTTCTTTTCTGAAGAAAAACAAAGCGGTATGCACATAATTTCCTGCTAGGGGTATGGATATACATGTAAGTTCCTGCGACATTTGTTTGCACCGAATGACGTGGTGAAAATTATGACGCCCCACTAATTGGTGACGGTGAAGGATCGTTACCTAAGTTTATTGTCTCACTTAGATGAAGGATCTGAAGTTCAAAATGTCCACAGAGTTGACATATTTTCTTGATATTAAAGATTACTCCCCTGCCTCCTGTTAGTCGACATGTTACAGCGCAAATAGGCCTATACTTCTCCCGCAAGAACCATAATATTACTCTTCCCACCCAACGGACAAGTATGGCATTATGGAAACATCAAATCGATATGGTTTCCGCAACCTTGTGGCCAACCAAAGTTGGGATTTCCCCAATGATTTCTGTAAGGGTAACCATCTCTTGCGATGTACCGTGCATGTACACATCGGTACCGTCAATGGACAAACACGGAGAAGAGATGTAACGGATAATAAAGAAATCATGCTACACTCTCATGTCGGAGAAAAGAAGTATGTTGGATGTGTATAATGCGTATGGTTCGGATAGTACCATTCATAACTCCTCTCGATATTCATCGAAATATATCCCTCGGAGCTGAGAGGACGTCACCCACACTATATCATATATGTATGAATTCGCAATAGTATAGGATTCAGGGATATTTTCCCCCCATCTTTATGAACAAAAACGTCCCATAACAATGAGTTGTGTAGTAATAATTTGACCCAATTGGGACAGCGGAGTAACGATTTTCACAGTATACAATTCGTGTATTCGCGGCTTATCCGGCATACCACTTCACATTTGTCGATTTATAGGAAATCCAAGCTACCAGTATTTCCGAGCGTATCATCGTATCATCGGTTAGGTGGATTTTCGCTGGGGAAGTCCCGAATGGGATATTACATGTTGTTAATTGCTCCTACCTGGCGACTGTCCGAGCTGACGCCTAAATTTATGTGATGCGAAAACGTATTCGGGATGATATCATTCTTTTCTGACCCAAATATTCACCGATCCATGAACAGCATTCCTTGATTAAAACAAATACGAGATTGGGCATTTTCGAACAATGCCGTGTCGCGTAATCTTTGGTGGGAGCACAGACGGATATCAACCTTGAAGGACAAACAATGTAGATTGACCACCGTCAAAGTCCTTCATTCCTGAACCGGAAACTGTTGAGTGGGGAAATTTGTAGATGATAAAAATACGCCACGGTGTCGGGCTGTCCATTTCCAGTTTCCCGGACATGTCCAGTGAGCCGAGTCAGCGGGATTACGGAAACACATATAAATGGCACGCTTCCTATTCCAGATCACCAGGGAAAAGGTCACAGGGTTGGCAGAGGATGATATCATCTTAGAGAATATATCATCCCGCTGATCAACCGACTGTCTCCTGCAGTCTCCTATGCCTTGTTCCCTCTCTGATTGCCTGTCGCCAATTTTATTGTCAGGGATATATATTTAATGTCATCCGGAACTGGCCAGATATCATGTCAGATCAATACGTACGGGTTGGTCTAGTAAATTCTTCATATCGGGTTATCTCTCTCTTCTATTCCCACTGTAAGAATACTTGGCAATTTATTCCAGAAGAAAAACATGAAAACCTGTGTTTTGATCTCGTCACGACGACACAACAGATATTTATGACTTCATCCATATATCAATTGTTCGATGGTACGTACCTCGTCTGGTTTTGACCCAGACGACAGACGGACATACCAATTGCATCTGGTACACAGTTGGTTGGATGAAGATGAAGATGAAGATCTAGTCATCAATAGATCAACAATCATGCTCAGGATCTCAACGAAGCCTGCGCATGAACGATAAACTTATATGTATTCATGTAGACCACCCATTAGAAGATTGGATACATAGTTATACTTGAATAACGCCCCAAGACTATACACTGTGCAGATAATAAATTGCTACCTGAAGATTATTGCCTTTCGATTTAAATAATCCCTCTCTGTGTATATTTTATACTTCCGGTCATATTGACAGTCAGTACAATGTGTGTTGTGAACACGGAAAATATTCATGGCAAGCAGAATGTTCGTTCATGGTAACGTGTTCCTGTCGGCCATGGAGATAAGCAGGTGTCGATCTTTATCTACATTTGGTTTCTCTTGGCCCGTCTTCACTTCCTGGCATTAGTAGACCATATATCCCTCTGCTATCACCCAATATGACGATATTGACTTGTATGTCACATGGATAGATCTTGCATAAACATATGCTCTACCTTACAATGCCATCATTTGAGATTCCCCAACCGATCAAAATAATTTAATTTTGTGGCATTTGCATGCCTACCGACTTTCTCTACCACTTCGCCGTTTATTTATTGACACTTGCAAGAGGACATTCCGCATGTGCGGACCTCGGGTGGTAGAGTGGTGAATTTGTAAAAACCCTTCAGTCACGTGCCTTAGTGATAAATATACGAATGTTCGTGACTGCTTCTGCAGGCTTCAGATCACTTAAAGAAATACACATGCTCCATGTTACAATGCCATCATTCTAGATTCCCGAACCGATCAAAATAATGTCAATTTGTAACATTTGCTTAACGACATTCTCTACCATTCGGCTGTGTATTTATTTACATAAAAATACGGTATTCCGCAGGTGCTGACCTGGTACTAGAATCAAACCTTTCAGTCCCGTGCCCTATAGTGATAAATATATAAACGTTGGCGACTGCTTCTGCAGGCTTCAGGTTTCCAAAAGAAATTACATTAACAACCAAATTACGGAATTGTACCTGGTGGATTCACTATAATTCAGTTCCGAGTTAACATTTGGGAAAGAGGTAGTTTAATTCAAGTGTTACAATCTGATTTTCATTTTGTCAGAGATCGCCCGTTGAAATCACAAATCATGTGCGTTTGTTCACATGATATCCATCTTCCTAGCAATACATGTTACAGTGAGATTCTTCATGGAACAAGGAACATTTTTATATATGACTTTGCTATATTCAATCAGAATACACCAAATTACGAGACTCTTTCATTTGACATCACTTTCAAATTCATCTCCTTTAGTAGTAAATTGAAAAAAAAACGTAAGTCAACAGCACACTATACCTCTCACTCGGCCACCGGCCTTTGATTGCTTGCCGCAACGAAGGCAGAAATATATAGGAAAAAGAAAAAGCATGAAAATATGCAAAACTGTTTCTCCTGTTCTCTGGGTTCCACTCATGGGTCTATGATGTATGTACTTTGGGAACACAATTGTTCGACGAGGACACGGTCATGTGAACATGCCATGTAGTTTTTTAGCCCAGCATCACCAGATTCGAAAACCCAATATGGCCACCAGGCGGCCATCTTGTATTTTCCCATGCAACCTTTTTATCGTGATTTCTCAGGAAGTACTGCATGGATCTTTCTCCAATTTGGTACACAGGTTCCCCTTAGGGTCTGGTTGTGCAAGATACCTTTTTCGGTCCGATTCGAAAGTCCAATATGGCCACCAGGCAGCCATCTTGGATTTCCCCATGAAAATTTATCGTGATTTCTCAGGAAGTACTGCATGGATCTTTCTCAAATTTGGTACAGAGGTTCCCCTTGTCGTCTAGTTGTGCAAGATACCTTTTCTGGTCCGATTCGAAAACCCAATATGGCCACCAGGCGGCCATCTTGGATTTTCCCATGAAACCTTTTTATCGGGATTTCTCAGGAAGTACTGCCTGGATCTTTCTCAAATTTAGTACACAGGTTCCCCTTGTGACCCAGTTGTGCAAGATACCTTTTCTGGTCCGATTCCGAAAGCCAACATGTCCATCAGGCGGCCATCTTGGATTTCCCCATGAAACTTTGTTATTGCGATTTCTCAGGAACTACTCTGCATGTATCTTTGTCAAATTTGGTACACACGTTCTCCTTGTCGTCTAGTTGTGCAGGATACCTTTTCTGGTCCGATTCGAAAATCCGATATGGCCACCAGGTGGCCATCTTGAATTTTCCCATGCAAACTTTTTATCGTGATTTCTCAGAAAGCACTGCATGGATCTTTCTCAAATTGGGTACACAGGTTCCCCTTAGGGTCTGGTTGTGCAAGATACCTTTTTCGGTCCGAATCGAAAATCCAATATGGCCACAAGGTGGCCATCTTTGATTTCCCAGTGAAACCTTGTTATCGCGATTTCTCAGGAACTACTGCATGGATCTTTCTCAAATTTGGTACACAGGTTCCCCTTGGGGTCCAGTTGTGCAAGATACCTTTTCTGGTCCGATTCGAAAATCAAAGGTTCCCCTTGGGGTCTAGGTGTGCAAGATACCTTTTCCGGTCCGATTCGATGGCCACAAGGTGGCCATCTTTGATTTTCCCATGCACCTTTGTTATCGTGATTTCTCAGGAAGTACTGCATGGATCTTTCGCAAAGTTGGTACATAGGTTCCCCTTGGGGTCTAGTTGTGCAAGATACCTTTTTTTGGTCCGATTCGAAAATCCAATATGGCCGCCAGGTGGCCATCTTGAATTTCCCCTTGAAACATTGTTGTCGCAAATTCTCAGGAAAGATTTCATGGATCTTTCTGAAATTTGGTACACAGGTCCCACATGGGCCTAGTTGTGCAAGATACCTATTTTGGTCCGGTTCGAAAATCCAAGTTACGCTTCAAATTAATACGGTATTCCCCATTTGTGACGTTGCATCACAAGAGTCGGCGGATCAAACGGTGGGACATATTCTATATATTGACTACAGAGAATATCCACACCTTCACCTTCCATATCAAGGAGTTCAAATAATTCGGAATTAAAATGTATTTCTTCAAATTTTAAATCAGTTTTCTTTAGTCCATGCAGTTGGAAGTGAACTGCCCCACCCTTTCGTCTGCCGGCGGGTCGGCTACATGAAGGAATGTCACTCTTGTGACTCAACGTCACAACTCGACAACTGTAGACTACTGCATGTTTCGATCCAAGGGAGATAATCAGGATTCATGCACTTTCGAAGTTTGAACATTAATGCGCGGACCGGATCCCTTCAGTATTAAGTATTGTACCATCTTACCATTTTCGAGCATGGTATCTTAAAAGAGATATCTCAAACTAGCCTTATAAACAGAACAGAATTAGCATTCGTTCCTAATTATAAAATCTTCAGTATGTTTCATAGCTCATGCCAAAGTGTCAAAGAGATTTGTCTTCGCTTTCAAAACCCAATGATGACACATGTGAAAAAATAAATAAAAAGAAAAATACTACAAAACGAAGACGAAGGATCCTCCGTACATGTACATTCACTTTCAGACTAACTTTGCTCATTTCTCTTGTATTATAACAACCGACATAGGTACAGTTTCTAGAAATGTTGGAACTCCTGAAACTTAGATTATATCTTGGTGTTTTTCAGTGTCCCTTTTCGATCTTTTTCTCTCAGATTCGAAATTCTGTACAGAAAATTGTTCTTGGTAACAATGGACAAAAAGATCCTCTTGTCATTAGCTTACAATTATCGGACAATGGTGGGCGCCAAGATCCTTCAGGATCTCTCGTTTGTATGTGCTATGCCAGATGGAAAATGAAATAATGAGCCAATGAACAGCATGAACAGGTCTTGTATCAGGATGGAGAACCCCGGGAACTTGGTCAGCGCCAGTCCATCCGCATGTCCATTCATACGTTCGGAATCGGCAGCAGGACAAACTCGTGAGTGGTCCAAAGAGAATTTGATCTTCGGTAATCGGGGCATCTTTTTCGCCTGACAGTGCTACTACCAAAGTTCCAAGCAGGAATTAACAGTCTCTGATAAGCCAAGAGAGAATCGGTCAACAGTTGACAATGATCCCAGCAAAAGAGATCACTTTGCTTATGTCTCGCATTTTTTTTCTTCTGACAAGTGTTCTTCCACAGACATTCAAGTAGTATAACGTAGTTCACCGGTTCCAGACATTCAGTTTTCATGAAGCAGTTAATGCCATTGAGGTACGGAGAAATGAATTCATGGTCATGCTCCAAAGCACCTAATATATCTCTGGTGTCCTCAAAATCAACTCGGGACACAAGGTCTAGTGCCAAGCTTGACTTCGATGTTTGTCACCAGCATTCATTTAAATATACTGGTACAAGGTCTTGGAACGACCTCCGGTTGCGCATTCAAATTCCGGAACTTTTCAATATTTCAAGAATATGAGTACACAGATATATTTTTCCAAGTTCCTTATATTTTATCTCATATGTCTATTCAGGTCCACCATGTGCCAATATATTTGTGGTTGAGTGTGGCTATTCACCTGTATATTAAATATTATGTATAATTTTAAAGTCTTATATTTCAGTTGTGTGTAAACATAGAAATTTTAATTTATTAAATTTGTTGACGGCTTCATTGTAAAACAGTCGTATTGTGACTGATCATGGATTCCAACGAAAACCTATCTAGTCATCTTATTTCGAATCAGTTATTCATGCCGAAATTAGATTTAGAACTTGGAAATTCTCTAGTTCCCGAATTTCCGCTACATAAAAACTCATTGAAAGCTAACCGAGGATTTGCACAATCGTTACGACTATTGATTTCAGATTAGAACTGTAATGTTTTAGAATAATTTTCTTTGGGTTGTTTAATGTTCATTGTACATCGTCTAACCTGTTCTACATGATCGTAAAACCGTCTCATCATTCGCATTCCGGAGTCCGAGACTCTGTATTTTCTGGTGCGCCCCCAGACGGCGTCAACGAATTTGCGCGTGTGGACATATTATGATTCCTTCCTGTCGGTCAGCCCATATTTTCCATGTCATAAATCATTCTAAGTTTACGGCTAGGAGCCTCTACATTATTTATGTATTCTACATGTGTTTGCGTCATCGCGGGACTTAAAGGTTTCGTATACAGTTATTGCTTCACCAAGCTATGCGCCTATTTCCACATGAGGTGTCAGCGGTTTATGTTTTTGGAGAGGGGCCAGAGTGGATGATGCAGAATTAGCTGTCAAGGACGAAGGAAATCTTATTATAGACGCTAACTGAAGTGCATATCACTGTGCAGAACTGCAGAACGTATTGCAGTTATAAATGTAGTAGTTGTTTATCTACGTTCGTGTTCTGTTTCAGCGGTATATGGGATATAATATAATTAGTTAGTGTGGATGAATGCGGTGGATCTATTTGACGGCTTTGCTTTAAGCATTCTCACGGCATCAGATCGTATACCTCCTTCTGTCAGATATACACTCTGGTTACATTGGGGTTAAACTTCGGTGCGCAGCTTTTGTGCGCATGGCTTTCAATCAGTCAGCATCGTCTGTTTATAAACGAAGTGGAGTGCATGGGCTCAGGAAATGACGGAGAACGTTGTAACTGTGTGCTCTGTTCAAACCGCTGAGCACCTAACTGGTTCCTTCTTCCATAAGATATACTGGATGCATTTTGGCCAAGTTAACCAATCAACTGACAGAACTATCACTTCCGGTTATCGTCTGGTCATATTTTCCAACTTCCAATTAATTGCTATATTACTGGGCTCTTAAAGTGGTGACAAATATACTCACAAGTGTTTATCTATATATCTTCGTAATGTACAAAAAGATGGCTGGCAGATACAGTTGTAATATTCTAACCGCCCTGCGTTAAAGAATTTTTTACATGGATAGGGCATGAAATAATTGGGACAAACTGGTAGAGTTTGGGCAGACTTTGTATGGTCCAATAAGCAGGGAGGCATACAAAGGGGTCGGCAAGCCTTGTGCATCTGAAGAACCTTGCTACTATATTGGTAGCAGGAATCACCCTTTTAACATATGGGAATACTGCTAACATACAGTACATAATTCGTTTTCGAGAATAGAAGGTTATCTGCATGCAGGCTTTACCACCTACATACGAACCATAGATTGTCTTCTGTGTTCGGTCCGATGATTCCTGTATTCACAGATTTATCTACGGTTTGTTATCATGTAGGCCTACAACAACCACCTCACTGGGACATAATAATACTCCAGCCACCAGTCAGATTTTTGAACAGGATTCTCGCTCGAGCAGCACATCGCCGGAAGTGACATCATATGTAGTAAAATTGATGTTTGTCGAACATTATGATTTCTTTTCAATTCTGCATAATACTTCTGTTGGCCTATCGTTAAAAAGAATGATTTAGAGATTATATTCTCCGTTTATATGGTCGGAGAATACGAAAAGTAGTTCGCTCATGTGCAAAACTGAAGGAGTTGTTCGGTCGGATTCAAACTGAACCGTGTGGGCGGCGTGGGTTTTCTCCTATGCGCCATAGCCATGTCGTGAAAATCATCTTCCGCTATTGGTGGTAGAGCCTGTGAAACGGAGCATGCGCTATGGGAAGGTTGGGCCTACAATTGTACCACGACATGGCACTGAGCTATGTAAATTCAGTATATGGAAATGGACTGAAGAGTAGCTCATATAATCAGTTACATGTCGATTTCAGCAAAATGTTCAGAAAATAGTTCAGATTATATTTTGCTCCTGTCCGTGCATATATCGGCGTATAGTCATATCTTCAAGAAGACCTGGTTTTCAATACTGACTTCATTATTATTTCTCACTATTATTTTCATAATAAGGAAATCATATTCAGATCGTAAAACAAATACTGGGTTATTCTAGGGTGATTTTGGCTCGTGTAGTTTCATGAATGAACTCTGCTTGTGGCGTTTCTAGGATGATCTGGTGTTAACTCATGGATAGCTTCGATATAGATTGCTGAGACAGCTTCAGGGTCGACTTTGGTCCCGACTGCTGAATAGTTTCTGTGAGGAATTTGGGTCGGACTGCTCGAGGAGCTTCTGGGTTGATTGCTGGAAGAAATTCTGGGTCGAATTTGGTCATGTCTGTTTGGGGAAAATCTTGGACGACTTTGAGAGATTCTGTTTCGAGAGCTTCTGTGACGAGTTTTGTTCTGACTGTTTGAGGAGCTTGTTGGAGAACTATGTTCCTGACTGCTTTGAGAGCTTCTTGGACTTCTTTGGTCCTGACTGCTTTGAGAGCTTCTTGGTCGACATTGGTCCAGACTGGTTTGAGGTACATTGCGCATGACTGCATTGCTCACGACTGCTTGAAGACCTTGGGTAACTTTTGTGAGGAATCTGCCGCTTGTTGAATTGCTAAGTTGTCTTTGGTCCAAACTAAGTTTGATGAGCTTCTGAGATAACGTTGGCCCAAACTGTGCTTTTAGAACTTCTTGGATCAGTTTGGTCCTATCTCAGCCTTATTAACTTTTGTGATGACGTTGATCCAAACTCTTGTGTTATGAAAACGACTTCGGTCCAATGTGTGGTAACTTTAATTTATTTCAACTTTGTTCCATACAGTCTCTGTCTGGTGAGTTTTTAAGATATTTAGTCCAAACTCGGTTTGTTCTTGAAGAGTTTCTGGAAGGACTTGTTTCTTGTGGTTCCATAGATGACATTTCACGATGAGATACTTTATAGTCTTCACATGAACAGCTGCAATAAAAGCGCGACTTAGATACTAAGGCTACGTCCGAGAATCCACCGTATTCTCGGGTCTAAATGTGAAGTGCCGAGGGAAGCTTTCCTGTAGAGTCGTATGGTTGCTTATTGGTCGCCAGACGTCGTCAATTTTTCCCACCTCTTGCATATCGCTCCAATTTGTCGCTATCGCTAGTGTCTGCAATGGGATGGCTTTAGTTCTTCATCCGCGCCCTATATATATTTATGTCCATAACATAGCACGTCTGTCATTCAAAAATGAGGAAATAGCTGTATGAAAATTCTTACGACCCATTCCAGATAATGCCGAGATAACATATGGGTCGTCTATTATTGACCTTTCATTTGAAATTACATGTATATTACATTATGTTTCCGGTCATTATGCTGATAACATATGCGATAGGATATATATGTGTGTGATGAATAATGTTAATGACATGCTGGTTGGTCTGCTTATTGGGATTTATAAGCAGAAAGTTGAATTTTGAACTAGTTTTGTGTGGAAATTCTGTGAAACTATTTTAATACCGAGTCGTCAAATCTGACATCCAACATCTGAGAGCCATATGTGTTACTGGGTCAATACCTGAAGGTCAAGTTCTTTACTGTAAACCACGAGGGTGGTACGAGAGGTACAATGTATATAAATATATATCTACAAGGAGGAGCAGAATGAAATACATATCATTTTTCATCGTTTACAATTATTAAGGAATTGCTGATCTCATTGGCGGTTACTATACACTACTATGGACGAACAACAAACTATGTATTGACATGCATGAATATTGACATAAAAAATAAAATAAAGATAACAAAAACAAAAACAAAAAAAAGACAACCAAAGAAACAACACAAAAATACACTTTCAATAGATACTTTGAAATAAAATCTCGATTGCTACACCTTTTCTTATATTTACTCAGTCTAACTGAAATACAGTTTAATTTTTTGGAAGAGTTTCATTGCATTTTTTCTAGGATATCCAGAGATATATACAGCCTACTTAGGTTGTCAACGTTGAACATAAGAAAAGAAAATAGATGTCTCCTATTTCAACCCGGTTTGACATGTGCAATTTCTTTCATTTTGATTGGTTTTTCACCACCGTCCTGTTTCTTTACGGGTGACTATCAACCCTAAATCTGGCGAGCATATTTCTTTCTTTAGTATTTAAAGCGATCAAATAGTTTTCTAGCTTAAACTCTGTTTTCATAGTTCTATAGAATACCCATTTCATGGAATGGTATATGCTGCTGTACCATTTTGTAGAAATTGGTCTTTCAGTGTTTGCTCTAAAATTTTATGAAAACATGCCACTTCTCACATTTTGGTTGTCCCAGACATAATTAAACCCAGTGTTACACAGTATCTACTTAATCAACTCCAACCAATGGGATATGTTTCCAGCTTCAATTTATACATAATAAAATCTTGTTTTCGCTGCCTTGGATAATCCTCAGCCAGAAAGATATACCGCGGACATAGACCTTGATGAAACTAGGGTATAAACACCAAGTTCGCCATAAACCATATATACATGTAGTACGTTTTTAAACTATCGATAGCTTTTTACCGTATTACAATTGAAAACTATAAAGTTTCTTAAACCCCCAGATTTCACAACCATACAGCAGTATGGGTTGAAGCTTTTGATGGGATAATTTAATTGCTGTGGGTAAAGAAAATTTTGCTATTTTTTCTTTGAGCGACAAATGGGGGTTTGATTGCTTGAGTGATTACTTGCTTACGTGCATTTAAAAAAGAGCCATTATATTTTATAATAGTTCCCAAATAACAGTACTTATTTACAATTTGGACATCTTTGCCTTTAAAGCGGAAGTTAGTAGATTTTTTGACTGACGCTCTTTACCGGTCGTTGTGCAGTGAACGCTGATCTTCGACCGTGCAGATCAATAAGCCTGTATTGGTATGATGTCAACTACAGCATATGAGGGCAATAATTGGCATATATAATTCAGTTATCACGAAGGTTATTGAATCTTGACCGCCAACATATGGCCAGTAATTTATCTTTGGTACTCAGTACTAGGCTGATAAATTATTCCTTTATTCGATGCCACCAGTAACTAATACGGCGTTTGACCTTGCGCCGTTTTCGTTGAACCGTAAATCGTGCTGAAAAACGTGTCTTGAAGAGAATCTGATATCGTTATATCCCGAGTTCTGCAAAAAAATTATGTGGTAGTCCATATGATCTGTTGGCATTGTCGCCATCTTACTATAATTATGTGGTAGTTCACATGATCTGTTGGAATTGTCGCCATCTTACTGTAATTATGTGGTAGTCCACATGATCTGTTGGCATTGTCGTCATCTTACTGTAATTATGTGGTAGTCCACATGATCTGTTGGCATTGTCGTCATCTTACTGTAATTATGTGGTAGTCCACATGATCTGTTGACATTGTCGTCATCTTACTGTAATTATGTGGTAGTCCACATGATCTGTTGGCATTGTCATCTTACTGTAATTATGTGGTAGTCCACATGATCTGTTGGCATTGTCGTCATCTTACTGTAATTATGTGGTAGTCCACATGATCTGTTGGCATTGTCGTCATCTTACTGTAATTATGTTGTAGTCCACATGATTTGTTGGCATTGTCGCCGTCTTACTGTAATTATGTGCTAGTCCACATGATCTGTTGGCATTGTCTCCATCTTACTATAATTATGTGGTAGTCCACATGATCTGTTGGCATTGTCGCCATCTTACTATAATTATGTGATAGTCCACATGATCTGTTGGCATTGTCGCCATCTTACTGTAATTATGTGATAGTCCACATGATCTGTTGGCATTGTCGTCATCTTACCGTAATTATGTGGTAGTCCACATGATCTGTTGGCTTTGTCGTCATCTTACTGTAATTATGTGGTAGTCCACATGATCTGTTGGCATGATCTGTTGGCATTGTCGGCATCTTACTGTAATTATGTGTGAAGTCCGTACGGTCAAAGTTTGTATGTTTGCCCGGTCCGTACGGTCAAAGTTTGTATGTTTGCCCGGTCCGTACGGTCAAAGTTTGTATGTTTGCCCGGTCCGTATGGTCAAAGTTTGTATGTTTGCCTGGTCCGTACGGTCAAAGTTTGTATGTTTGCTCGGTCCGTAAGGTCAAAGTTTTGGCCGAAATGAAATGAATCTTCATAAGGACGGTATTTGGGTCATCTGAGAGAAAAAAAAATTGAATAAGGGCATCTCACGTCATTGGATTTGTAAATTGTTTTTGTCAATAAGCCGGTAAACTTCGTCAGAATAGCTGTGGGGTTGGGGAAAGTGACCAAAAAAAAATCCAAAAGGGTACTTAACGCCCACAGGGGACGGAGAACAGAAAATGTACATGTAGACACTGTGACATGTGTGACTCTAATCTGTCGTCATCGAAATGTACTTAGGATTGTATTAGAGGGGGATTCCGGAAGTTAACAAAGATGGGTAGTCAAAAGGACATTTAACGCCGATTGGGAGCCGGGAATATCAAGTCGTTCGGCCGGTACGGTAAGGCCAGAGTTTTGGCTGAAAGGTCGTGCTAGGCTAGATGTGGGGTCACTGTGGATGAAATATAAAAAAAGCATAACCACTCAATGACTGGTCGGGAACCTTTTTAGGGTGGAAGGTATAGGAAAACTTTGTCAGCAAAGCTGTGGAGATACACATTTAACTCCCACTCACGGAACCAGGAAAATTGAAATTTACATTAACAGACCGCAACATGTGCAAGTTTATCTGTCGATGTTCAGCATGGTATTTGACACAGATCACAGTGGGTAGGGGGAAAAGGGCAAATCCCCGTCCAAATGGTTGGTTTTATGCCAATCTAGATAAATGGTTGAAACGACATTCAACAAGATTCTATTGTTACTTCTTGTAATATCGTTTCCTGTTAACTGTTTATTTAACATGGCGATGTGAATAATTTGGAGTATAAAACAAATACAAGCAATGCGCTGTCACAGTGGATATTTGTAGATCAATTTAGTTTGTATAGCGAAGATTTACTGTAAATAGCCCCGCTTGACGATATAATGGCATTCCCGATCGATGCGCAGTGACATAAGACAATATGTAGATTCGATTATTAGTTACTGTTTGCCACTACTAACCCCAACATTGCTCAATTTTTGTATTATTACGAACCGGTTAAACTTGTAGCTGATTGATTGGCTTGCGAGCACAGTTTTCTTTTAACCTGCGGCCCCGTATTTGAGCATCGATATATTTACACAGGCGTGATAAATGAACCGAAAAGCGGGGAGTCCTATGGAAATTGATCAACTCGGCAGTTCCCGTTTTAATTAGGGTGATTAAAACATGCACGGTATAAAACATGGCAGCCTAAAATGAACAGATCTAATTGAAGAAGTCATTAAGTGGAATACTAATGCCATAGCTGAGCGCCATTACCCCTTTATTACGAATTCCAATGGAGCCATCAAGTCATACATGTGTAAACACGGCACTGGCTAAAGTCTTGTGGTAATACCAACTTAGCAAACAAATTTTCTCAGATTTCATAATACCGGAGGGAATTCGCCAGATAAATGGAATAATTTACTCGTACTGGCAAAAAAAGATTTCAGAGAAAAAATCTTTTATTATAAAGATTTATCATATGCTAGTCAGTAACCGAGTAAGGGGAAAAAAGGCACGGGCATTCATTTGTACGGTAGTGTAGTGGTTCATTAGTCCATACAATGATACGATTAACTTTGTTTACAGGGGAATAGTGCCAAATCGATTTTGGCGATAAAACTCCATCATTTTTCTTGTTTAGTGGACTTTTTAATATCGTATTATGCACTCGACTTGAATGCCTCTGTTTTTTCACTTAACAAACCCAGGAGAGTTAATTTCAGCGAATTACGTTGTAAACTAAAAGGAATTTGTGGGAAGAACACTGAAAGGCCGAGAGCGTGGAATGATTTAGTGGAAGCGAGCTGATGGAAAAGCCTAGTCGGAATTATTGACGTAAACAAAGGGACAGGGTTTTAATAACCCGAGCTTGCGCAAATATCGGGCGGGGTTGGTATGGAATCTGAGCTTAGATCAATGGTCATACCAGATCAATCCATCGGCGTCTTCATATGGACTGCGATACCAGACTGGACCTTCTGCAAATCTTGGCCAAATCTCAACACCCTCCTTCCTACATAATGTTCACTGTTCACGCTGTACGATACAGGAAACAGATAAACATTTCTTATATGTACTATGGAAATTATCTTGTCGGTCTATAATCCGTGACCCAGTTAATGATGTAGGTTATATAGTTCCGGACTCGCGGACAATTGGATATCATCCATATTTGCATGTAAATAACAATATTGCCGCAACCCAGCGTTGTATCCGCCATTTCCTACAGACGACCTACTCCACCAAGAGGTTGGAGTAGTGAATGTGTGTTGCGGGTTTTATCGTCGCATACGATCTCCTTATATATTTAGAAGATCGATGAAGTCGACAGCTTTTTTTTTACTTCAATCACATGGTCATTGATTCTGCAAACTTAAAACTACACTGAACAACTGCTAACGCTATGTTGCTTCCCATTTGTCGAAGATAAACGTATTTTCCACTTGTCAGTCTGCATTTGAATCTGTTTCACGCGTTGCCGTATCCAGTTTGCATCGAGAAAATTGAATTCGACAGAATTTTTTAAGTAAAGTCGTTGATCTCGTTCGTTGCATGTTCCTTTGTATATTGTCCACATGAACAAGTCAGCACTGGCAATGGATGGGTTATGTAATTTATGTAAGAACCACAACCGAATTCCTTGGCTGTTTGTCATATTGGCACAACGCACGGATGATTCTGAACCGACTGTTTCACCAATGGGAGAAAAAAATGACCCTTCCATCTGAGATCATGCGGATTGTTTCACAGTCTTCGTACGATGGAAGTCTGTAGCAACCCTTTCGCACGAACGCTCGAAAACATTTTTGCATGCGAATGTGCTTTTAAACGGTTGATCGCAAGTGGGCTTTCTCGGTTGTTCTTTAATTATGAATATAAATTTAGTTTCGACAATGAGCGATATTCCATCCATTATGATCATTATAAAGCACAACTTATTTTTTTTTTAAATCCCCCAACAACGCGTTCGTCGTTGTTTTTGTTGTAATGCCTGTACCGAAGACGGAACCGGAGTATCGCGCCTCAGTACAACACAGCAGACCGTATTCACAACATTAGGAGTGGAGTTTAGGACGTAGACGATTATTGTCTTTGTTAATTCACGCTACATGTACCTACATATGATGCCCCTTGAATGTAACTACATGTTAAAGAACGCCAGAAATTATGTTTGAATAGTTATTTCGGGGCGATCAATTTGCGTGGGGTTTCGTGAAACTCCCGTACGAACCTTCGCAGACACATCACAAACCACTCTTATCGCACCATTTCTGTCGCAACGTGTGAAGGTTGTGAAACAGCCTCCAGATTCGAACATCTTAAAGACAGATTGAATGCCATTACATATATATGAGCATGAAGGTTTTTGTAAATAAGGAGCGTTGACGTACGCGTGATGATTTTCAAAAGGAATTTTTAACGTTTAATGTAGTATATTCATGCGGGCATATTTCCATTCTATCACTGCAGGATATGTCCGGTAATTGTCCTGAAACCTGATGACGTAGGCCCCCTACATGCATGACTATAAAATCTCACTTCTATCCCGTGATGCAATGCAGGCCCCCAGCATCCATGACCATTAAATGGCTTGGGGGGATATTTATACAATTCAATTAGCCTCATGTAACATGACATCAACTTAATTGCCAGCGCGAGGTCCCTGGACTGGCACAGTCGGAAGAGCAAGCTTCAATTTGGCGCATCGGGTTACATGTAGGACTTCACGCCTTGCGGCACATGTACTTTGCTTTGACACTAACACTTTAATTCGTTTCGTGTTACATAAGCGATGTTAGATTTCTGGATAAGTGTTCACGTTTCATGCAGATGAATGAATGCGCAATATAATCTAATACGTCATCAGGGGTTGGGGCCATTGTTGGGGAGCCCTTCGCTGCAGAATGTTCGCCATCGTGAAGCGCAGGACCATTCGGCTAACAAAATGTCTCTATTCCAGAAATTATTCGTCTATATCAAACCCGGCTTTACTACACATATTTAGTAACACAGCATACACAAAGTCTTCCATCAAAAGACAATCAGCTGAAATATTAGGTACATGTCAGCATACTAGAATTTTTTATTTTTTTTGCCATATATGAGGTAGCGACTTTTTCTTACGATTTACATCTGACAAAACAAACAGAGCTGTGCTGCTCGACAACATGCAGTCTCGTCAAAATCTATTAATATTCCCTTTTTTCCACCCCGATATACCTCCCAATGAAGTGAGAAAATATTTGTTTTTATCTCTTGCAAACCCAATTGACGCAAAGATGTTACATTCAGATTCGAGTCGAGTGGATTTATTTTACACGTTTTATCACAGTGGCGAGGTATTTACCCAGATATGAGATCGAAGTATGCAAATGTATACCAAGCTCTTCTTCCGCTGGCGTTCCTACTCCAAAAACGACTTCTTGCTTAAGGGGAGAATTATTTGTTCTAAACTCTCTTCAAGCGGAATCGACATTTTCCCGTACTATTTGTCCAATGTTGTCGGCTATTATGTTACGGACCAGACGTAAGGGCTTATAGCCGATGGGCACCGGTGCTGCCCGGGAGTCTGCCAAAGGCAGAATTACTTGCATCACTCAGAGTGGAATACCATTTACCGTATCTCCTCTTGCACTCTGAGATAAACGGGAATTGTGAAATTGCGTAAAGAAATTCTTCTTATCTTTCGAATCTGCAGAAAAAAATAGCGTAAAGAAGATACGGGGGATAAAGTGAAGAGATCTAGACAAGTTATTCCCGGTCAAGGCAATTATAGAAGGACTACACATCAGTCATTGCAGCCAAGTGCATATCCTTCACGATCAGCCGGGAGATTACTGAAATAAGGTATAACACTCGGGGAAACTGATACCATCTTCAAGATATGTATTCATCGTAAGCTCGCCTATGTGTGGTAATGTTGAAGCTGATATTCAGCGAGATAGTCGGGAACTGGCTTGGGTCGATTTTTTCGTGCTTGTCCCAAGTATAAATGATTCCTTCTATCCTTACACATGACATGTGTGCGAAAGTCAGCAGTACACCAATGGATACAACGATAGCCTAGGGCAGTACTCGCACTATTCTGTGTAATACAAATGCATACAACACCACATATGAAGTTTGATTCATGGCTGGTTCTAGAAGCTGCACCACCGAGCTTCTTTCAACCCTGTTGACGAGGGCCCTTCGGGAGGTAAAAACATTTTTGGAAAAGGTATTGCGCCACTATTTCTAAAACCCTGGCGTTGAATGTATGTGGACATCGAAAACTGGAAATGTCTTACGGAAGAGCTTGATGCGGAAGGACATATAACGAACAGACAACCATGTATCTACATTGGATTTCTCGACTCTCTATTCTACAATCCCTCATCAGGACCTATTGACCGTCTTAGTTCAAATAGTATCGGGGTTCAAGAAACCTGATCGCCGATATTTTAATGTTTAACCATAAAGCATTATTAAGCTCTACTATATATACATACAAGGGATATCATTCGTTGGATTTTTTCCTTGGTTTATCAGGACATATTGACCGTCTTAGTTCAAAATAGTATCAGGGTTCAAGAAACCTGATCGCCGATATTTTAATGTTTAACCATAAAGTATTATTTAGCCCTACTATACATACAAGGGATATCATTCATGGGATTTTCCCCTGGTTTATATAGTGTTGCTTGAATTAGTAATATCTATGTGAAATTTAGCAACACAAGATATCAACAGCATAAAGATATTCCAATGGGTACTTATTGTGCACCGGGGGCCCTCGGTGGCCGAGTGGTCTAAGGCGCTGCGCTGGTGACCGCTAGCCTCACACCGCTGAACCGGCACGGGTTCGAGCCCAGCTGGTCCATGTGTGAAAGTTTGTCAGTTACTTGCCGAAGGGCGGTGGTTCTCTCCGGGTACTCCGGCTTCCTCCACAAACCAAACTGACTGTCACCATATGAGTGAAACAAACTTGAGTGTGACATTAAGCCAAATTCCCTCCCTTCCCTCCCTTATTGTGCACCACATTTGGTTGGCCTATATCTGTTCTCTTATGAGTGTGACTATATCCAGACGCTTTCAAAAACGATCGTTTCAAAGTCCAGACCTTCGCATTCACCAAATGCTATATAGACGATCTTCTCGCTGTGAATAATCGCTATATAAATGCCGCAGTGAAGGAAATATCTCCACCCTCACCGGATTTGAAGGAAATACAGATAGCCCTAACGGCAAATCATATTTAGATCTATATCTCTATAAAAATGAAGCGGATCATCGACAACAAGCAACAAGAGAGACGATTACAATTTCGACATAGTGAACTATCCCTTTCTGGACAGTAATATTCCAGTGGGACCTGCATATGGCTTATACTTATCTAGATTAGTAGCATTTGCTAGATCCTGTGTTAAATGTGACGATTTTAATCAACGTCACAAAACATTATTACAGAAAGTTATAAAACAGGGCACAAGCGCACAAGTTATAAAACACCGACAAGCGCCTTCACTCAAAGTTTCTCAAAATTGTCGATAAATATCGCATGCTGATATGTTTTTTTGTAACTTGTGTCTACTTCCACTTAACCCGCGGCTAGGGGCCGTATTTAAAAATGCTCATGATGTTCATATGAGCAGTCACAATCAAAGCGTGACTGAGAAAAATCATTTTCCAGATAACGACAAAAATCATATTAAGTATACTGATCAGCGATACAGATTTGATATCTTTGAAACATCATGATGTCTTGCCGGCATCATTGAAAACTGTTGATCGCTTCTCTATTGCACAAGTTTATGTATGCATGTTTTTCTTTGAATTTGGTGCTAATGCTGTTATTTGAATTAGGTCTTTGGAGTATGGCCGCAGAAATTCTTTGATGGAGGACGGCTGAATATTGAATGATGGACTAGACGCTTGCTTGACAATCGGTGATCATTCCGAGACCCCGGACTAATGCTTGAAAAGCATTGAAAGGCCTCTGCTTACAAGGCTTGTTCAAACAAATATTTTATATTGTATAGGTTTATATATTTAGTTAGCAACGCCATAAGCAACAAGCAACAAATAAAACAAATAAAAGTTTGGCGGAGGTTCAAGAACTGCTATCAAATTATCAACTCGTGAGGTCATTTGATTTTTTATCTGTTACGCCGTACAATAAACCACCATTATATTTTATCACTTCATGCTGGTGACGCGGATGTTCAATATGGATGACAACTAGCTAAGGATTGTCGAATCTGAAGTCTATCGTGGGATTATAGATTCTCCGAAGCGTCAATTCAACGCGGAGATTCGGTTGTGGACGACGGTTGTCGGATCTGATGCCTAAAATCAAAATGTACCCCACAAATGAGCCTACATTCATTGGGCCGACAGAGATAAGTGTGGCATCCTTCTGGTAATGGGCCGTCTCAAAGTCTAATCTCAAAGCAAACAGCCCAACGGAGTAGAAAAAAAACTGTAGTTATTACCATCGGAAGACGATTCCAAATCACTTGGTACTCTTTTTTTCTAGACAAAAATTTAAATCGTGTGCGGCCGAGACGAATTCTGATCAGACTAATTTGGTAGCCATGCAGCAAATTAGACACTGTTGTAAAAAAAGGAAGGGCAAATGATTTTCAAGCCATGCAATCATTATTCGTCAGAGACCTATTGTCTCGCCTTTCCCGACAGTTGCATTACTAGCCAATTGGCCTGTTATTCTACAGACAGCATTGATAAACTTATCTGGTGGAACAAATATTTCCTACTTTGGCTAACGGTACGAATTTCGAATCAAATTTCGAGCTACTCGACAGAATGTAATTTTTCTGTAGTCTACGGTCATTATTAAAAGCAAACATAAGTGTGATGGAAAAAGATACCGTCGTGCTGAAAAGAAGTCAACTGACCCCACAGACAAATATACTGACTGCATATTTCTATAAACAGCACAAGAACTAAAACTGAGGACTATGATCATTGGTATCCCAGCCACGCTTTTATTGTAGTTGTTCATGAGGACATCTTGAATATCATTATCATACGACTGAAACCTCATCACGCATATATGTCTCTTCCTGGGTTGAACACATAAGGGTTATTCAATATTGATCGTCAATGCGACGATCTGTCAATATGACCGTTTTGCCTTTATAGTACGGCGGACGCGCACATTCAGGAAGGTTCAATCGTGGAGCCAGGCAGAACCGATACTCGCATCATATGAGAGCTGACAGGGGGAAATCGTCATGTTATCAATGGGAGCAGTGGCGACTGTCTGACAGAGAAGACAGACATGGTCGCCTGGTAATGTGAGACGAGGCGCCGATCCAATTCCACAGCAACATCACACTCTTCTGATCCAATCGGGACGATTCAATCGAATTTGCCGAATTAAACCTCATGATTTGCAGACCAATGAAAGCGGGTTCGTCTACCGTTCCGTTGTTTTAAAGCAGAACTGGGTCGTCGGTCTGTCTGCTGCTGCTAGCGTACGACCAATTATCACGGGGCATCGTGGTATCACAGATTAGGAGACAATGCGTCGGCCACAATGCCGTGTCCATGAGGGCTCTCTGTCGTGTGGCCGACGAGAAAGTGCTCTGGAAAGTCTGAAGCGTGGTCTCTTCTCTTAGCACTGATCTATTTCTTCTTCTGTTCGGGTTGGAATCGTTGTCTTGAAGAGTTAACGCGAAGGATGGGTAAAAATTGTCTTAACACGAATAAAGGGTCATTTATCGGAAACGACAGTTTGTGGACATTGCGCGCTGGTCGATTTTTTCGCTTGTCACCAAACATGGGCTGATGATGGTATTCTATGCGAAGCCACTATTGGACACGGATCAGAAACACGTTTGGCAAATTTACTGTCTAGACTCTTGGTAGTTATGGCGTGTTTGGTCAATTATTCACTACACACATTTTCGATCAGTAGATCTTGTTCTGTATCATTACACTGCTGGTGCATGCCTCTGAGAATTGTTGTCAAGCAATAGCATGTCTCGTAACAAATACTCCCAAATAAAAATATATGGTTAATTCTGTACCACTGGCCTTGTCTTGACGTCTAATCACGTGTGGAGAGTTTTCTAATTTGGTGAAGGAAATTTCGCCTGACCTAGATCGCTGATGTCAATATCTTAGCGTCGAATTAAACACGAATTTCACTGCCCTCTGAAATTGGCATGCACGTTTATCTGTTTGTCGCAAGTTAACCCTTCTCCCTCCAGTCTTAATTAAAGCAGCTAGGCCATCGTGTCAATGAAACGCACTACAAATACAGACAGTTAACCCTTTTATTCCCCGACTTTATTGGAAACAAAAATAGAGCTACAACACTCGCCAGAAACCGCCAAGAGTTCGCCATTCTTTTAATAGCAAAGAGCGGGGGGAGGGGTGTACATGTCTGCCACGTGATTCCAAGCCATCTCGCCCATTCGAAAGCGCGGCTTCATCTTACCCACCGTGCATAGCAGGGCTCTTTCGAGCAATTTCTTATAGGCTCAATTTATTTCTGCATCTTGTTGTCTCCCAAAGGTCTTGCTGTGCCAAATAATAATTCTCTCACCAATGACACTTATATTTTACCTCAATTAGAGTCTGTAAGAAAAACACTTGTTAACGTATTCGCAAGAGTTGGGACATTTGCATGTATATGCAAGGTGATAATGGAGTTCTTTCCATTATATTTCACATGAACACGAATACCTTATATGCCTGGTGAAGATCCGACACTCTGAAGACAGCCGTAGTCAGCGATGACCAATAGCTCGTTTCAGTTTGTATGCTACTGTTGGCATTAAAAGCCATGTTTATTTATTTTATTTTATTTTGATTTATTGGAATTTGACAAATTATTCCGGGATATCACAAACGTGACGATCGCCTAGTGACCCCCATAGCAACAAAGTATAACAGGAATAATACATATTAGTTGTATATATATATATTGGATTTAAAACTTGTCAATTAAACAAAGACAAGCATACATAATTATGATAGTTAAGATTTTTCTGACTCACCCATGTCACATGATGTGCATATACATGTATGTACATTGAAAGAAACACACGAATGAGCCATATACATTGCCATTCTCAAAACATGGGTCATTAGACCCCTAACAGCAGTCGAATGCTCTAGCACAGTTCCGAAGAACTTTCTCAGACTTTCTGGGGCTGATCACCTTCTAATGCAGCTCTTTACGCGAATAGATTTCATTGAGAACTCAAGAATCTACCCTCTTTAACGGTGTAAGCTATATTGATTAAATACGTGTGGGATATATTTTGTTAATGAAACAAAGGCTATTAGTGGGTAAAGGGACGGTTTATATTGCGAAGTAATCTCAGCGCTGGGAGCGTGTTAACGATATTTCAATTGCGGGTAGTACTTGAAGCCAAGACGGAAGTTGTTCAGCTGACATGCGCTGTTCGGAATTTGATACATTGCATTATCGACAGTGGATGCCTTAGAATGGTTTCAGAGATGAATCTTGCGATTACGGAGTCAGGAACGTTAACGTTGTAATGATACGTTACAGACAATACACAGTCAGGAAACTGGAAATGGCCAAAATTCATTTATCGGTGACGAGGACCTGTCGTCGCCGTTTATTGGTGAGGATAAATGGTGGCAAGGTCATTGGCCATGTATTGGCGATGGGGCCTTGTCATCACCAATATATTGTGAGGAGGAATGAGGGTGGATTTCACGTCATCGCCATTTATTGCGATGAGGCCTGGTCATCACCAATAAATGGTGATAGCCATCATCATACAATGGCGAGGAGCTGACCCCGTCACCGATAAATGGTGATGGCCATCATCATATAATGGCGAGGAGCTGACCCCGTCACCAATAAATGGTGATGGCCATCATCATATAATGGCGAGGAGCTGACCCCGTCACCGATAAATGGTGATGGTCATCATCATATAATGGCGAGGAGCTGACCCCGTCACCGATAAATGGTGATGGTCATCATCATATAATGGCGAGGAGCCGATCCCGTCACCGATAAATGGTGATGGCCATCATCATATAATGGCGAGGAGCCGACCCCGTCACCGATAAATGGTGATGGTCATCATCATATAATGGCGAGGAGCCGACCCCGTCACCGATAAATGGTGATGGCCATCATCATATAATGGCGAGGAGCCGACCCCGTCACCGATAAATGGTGATGGCCATCATCATATAATGGCGAGGAGCCGACCCCGTCACCGATAAATGGTGATGGCTATCATCATATAATGGCGAGGAGCCGACCCTGTCACCGATAAATGGTGATGGCCATCATCATATAATGGCGAGGAGCCGACCCCGTCACCGATAAATGGTGATAGCCATCATCATATAATGGCGAGGAGCCGACCCCGTCACCGATAAATGGTGATAGCCATCATCATATAATGGCGAGGAGCTGACCCCGTCACCGATAAATGGTGATGGCCATCATATAATGGCGAGGAGCCGACCCCGTCACCGATAAATGGTGATCGCCATCATCATATAATGGCGAGGAGCTGACCCCGTCACCGATAAATGGTGATGGCTATCATATAATGGCGAGGAGCTGATCCCGTCACCGATAAATGGTGATGGCCATCATCATATAATGGCGAGGAGCCGACCCCGTCACCGATAAATGGTGATAGCCATCATCATATAATGGCGAGGAGCCGACCCCGTCACCGATAAATGGTGATGGCTATCACCAATAAAGGGTGGCCCAGTGAAGCTCCCGGGGATTGAACTGGGGTGTGGTTGTTCACACTCCTGGTCATGGTAAGAATAAGCCACAGCTCCTCAGAAAGCTTGTCGTAAGAGGCGACTAACTGGGGCACCCGTGGGGTTCCCGAGTGTGAAACGGAATAGGACTCCACATATACATTATGTCCGTGTGGTCGGATACTATTTGAATTGACCAATCAAGTGGGGTCTTAAAGCTGGGAAATATCCCTGATGGATTGTTATTTCTATAAAATCCTATCAGGGATCGCGTCTGACTATTGAATGTTTGACTTGACTAACTGATATCTGAAGCTATTCAAACTCACTTATATGGATGACCCACGATATCCTATACTGTGTATTGATTGGTAGGGTTTGGTCTGCACAAACACATTTGTCATCATAGACATATCAGGTGGTACTCGTGCCAGAAGGTAACAAATATAAATGTTGATACCCAGACATCAAGGTGCCCATCTTCGGTAGTTAATCCGACTTATTGCGCAGCAAAACCCGAATAAAATAGAGAATTCCTCTTGAATGGCATATTGTGAGCTATCGCGAAAGAGACTTCACCAGCGGACTTGGCAGTATAACTTCCACGGTTCGGCTTTCCTTCCTCTTCTTATCTACGTTGATATGACGGTATTCTTAGAACTGTCAAGATGGACGTTCTGATTGTGGGCGAATTGTATACACTCATGACTTGGTACAGGAGAGGAGGTTGGAGACCCTGCAAAAGTTAGAAACATCTAGGCTGAATAGTGTACCGCAAATTCCTGTCGAGAAAGTTAGAGAAAAACAAAACAACACGAAATGGCTTCAGTTTTCAACAAATGGCGCCAATAGACCCAATGTGCATAAATTATTCAGTATTCCTCTGTCCCAGTACCTTCATAGACGCCTCTATATCGATTTATGCTTGGTAAATAGTTATAAATGAGTTAACAACAGGCTAAAGAATGCGGTCCAACATGGTATATATCAACACATTTACTCTGATCAACCAATTAACCCGATCTGTTACGTATAAACGGTCACACTCGTGGAATTAATCTCTACAGAGTGATATACGCGTAGTGACCCGACTTTGGCGCAAGGAAGTATTTCAGTTTGCGAAGTGGTCCATTGGCTGTGTTGAGGATATTCAAGGTGGCTGTATCCATGCTCGTCTCGGTCCTACTAATCTCCACAAAGGACAACAAGGGACCGTCAATTTACCAAAACGGAATACAAAATGACAGCAAATTAGTTGTCGAAATTGGTCTTCCTAATCACCACAATGCCAAGATAGACACACGTAAAAAAAATACTAATGTATATGTGGAGTCTTTTGTGATTCTTTAGGATCCGTTGTGGTATGTTGGTAATATGAGGGCCCGTTGTGGTACTTTGGGTGTCTGTTGTGTTCAGTTGTGGCAGTTTGACGGTGCGTTGTGGTCTGTTGCGGTAATTTGATGGTTGGTTGTGATCCGTTGTGGTAATTAGTACGACTCTTCGAAAGAATCCCGTTCTACTATCGATGGCATAAGTCTTCACGTTGTGTGAGGACTGACTCAGAACGTCAATATTTTTCCGCACACACTGAAGATTAGAAATAAAATATTATTATAACAAAGGTAACTACGGGGGTCCATGGGGACATTTGACTTTTTCTGTCAGTTTTCGTGGCTTTTCTTTATTTTCTCGCCTATTATGTACAAACATTTTCTTGTTGATCACATACGTTGTTCAGATTTCTCGCATTCCGAGTAACGTCTTCAATTTCACAATTTCTTCGTCCTTCTTTTCACCCAAAACCAAACTAAATTCTTGGAAACGTTTACACTGCGGTGAAAACAATTACACCGGTGGAAACGTTAGGTTTCTATCGCGGTGCAAATATTTCCACCGCGGTGAAAAGGTTTCAACCGCAGTGTAAGCATATCAACCGCGGTGGAAACCTTTGCACCGCGATGGAAACGTTTTCAGGAATTTTGTTTGGTTTTCGGGGAAAAATATGATTGAAGACATTGTGACGACGTTAAAAAGAATGACAGAAATATTAAGAAATTATGTGATAAACAAGAAACTGTTTGTACAATATAGGCGAAAAATGGAGAAAACCCCAAGAAAATAAAAAAAAAGTAATAAAAAAGTGAGGAACTATAAAAACAAATCGATGTCCCCTGTGTGCCACCGTAACTGATTAGTGGCTGTTTTACATTTATTGAAAATAGTCATGTAGGTTTTAGTCACAGCGTGTATTCACGCCAAATATGAATACTTTCCCGGATGAATAATATTGCGCTACTGATACAACAGACCTCATCACTCCTCCTATACAACAGACCTCATCACTCCTCCTACAAGTGACGTCATCTGTCGCAGAGCAATCATGCTGGATCTCAAAAGACTCATGTCTTATTTTTGTTCAATTTAGATGAGCTATCACGTTAATTCCAAGCTTTGGCTTGCAGGGATCTCTTCTATTCTTTGTGTTCTTCAACTGGAATAGAGAAACATCACACCGTCGCGTGTGTGGCTTTTGTGCTTTTCAGATATATTTTGTTTTCTTAGCAGCGGTAGGCGATCGGGGGGAACGCCTCGCCGTCTGTCAAAGTATCTGGCGGTCATAGAGAACACTGCTGCCGGCCTTGTTAATTCATTCATAATATGAGACAGTAAAACTCAATCCAATGTCCGTGGGCTTTCAGGCTTTGTTCTGTGCATATACAGACACACAAAAAGCAAAAAAGAAATTACACTGGGGATTTGTGAAGATGATCTCAGCTGTAGTATGCAAGCTGAAAAGAAGCGCGCGTTCTGGAAAAAAAGGAGACTATATTTGGCCAAAGACCGCCAATTCTAATACAAAAGCTCAATACAGTACGACAGATGGGCCCGGTGTCCGACTGTTGTATACAGCGGGCCTTGTTAAATTTTCAACTTTTGTCCAGAAATAGAAAGACAAATTAAAAGCTGGCTCCCTGTACATCAGATTATATCGGTGTTTACATTTATACCGGTTACACCATTCTGATTATATTCATGTAATACTGACTTTCAAGGTTACTGATATTATTACTTTATAGACTTAATTATAATTTTCCCTCATACAATTATCGCCCAGTTCTGTTTTCCAGAGAGTTCGCCTCCCAATCATCGCTGAAACTGTTCACAGCTTCTCTTTGATCCCATGGTAACTGCATGGCTTATTTGTATTTGACTGTTTTCTCGGTTACTTTTGTTTTATGTTACACACATACGGTATCGCTGATTATTTCATGAGCAGAAGACAACGTTGTGACTACCTATGAATTCAGAAGAGATAAGTTTAACCCGGGCAGTGGATTCCTTGCGAACGCCTATATACCGGTGTGAAAATTGAATTAAGTCTGAATCTTGAAGGTAAATGCCGGCGACTTTTCGTCTTTGTGCTGGAATTTGTAAGACTGAGAAGCTCGCCTCCATTGAAGACGACAGGGCCAGCAGGTGTGGATCGCTGTATGATACTGCAAATGTCGTCGTCACTTTGTTTGCCACTCGCGATTTTCGCGGGGACCTTCTAAAGCTTTCATCAAATTTTTCCGCCACCGGTAAATTTACCTGTAGGCGACAAGAACGTTTACCGGTACTCTGAATAAAGATCAGCTACATTCAGCACTTAAATCTGAGGAAGATAGATATCTACACGATCTCCTCAACAGTTGTTCAACTGCACGATATCCTCCAAAAGTAATTAGTAAAAGCTTGGACATAATACATCCGACAATCTTGTAGTACAAAACTATACTATTAATTGCCTTCTGAGTTGGGGTGGTGTTATTAAATTCATTCCTAGTGTTTCATTGGATTAATGGGGAACACGGTTTGGATTCTCAGTAACCCCCACCACCTTTTCGGGGTATAACATGTTTGGTGTATCTAATTATGTTGTTATATCCCAGGAGGACGGTGGCAGAAGGCAGTATTATGTAATACATGCTAATGGTGATTCAGTGGACAGTACACCTCATTATAAATACTTCATTACCGGAGAAATCGCTTCTGTAGTTACTCAATGTTATACAGCCTAGACAAGACATCAATCAATATCCGTAATGGGTGGAGTCCAAGACAAGACGTAATGATACCAATACCCCTATAGTATAGATGGATTTCTTCTGTCTGACGTAATTGGTAGGCATATATATATATCCTCGTGTAACGCCAGCATGAAACCAGCATAGTGCAGCCCAGAGAACCACTAAGCGTTAAATAGAGGTCTGGATTAGGCCTACCAGCTGGCTTTTATCATTTCAGAGAATCCCCGGATGAAAACATAAACAAGAAATCCATCTATAGTATATGGTCCACCTATATCTAAATACAAGTCATCTTCCTCAACATTCTTTCATCCATGCCGGATCAGTTCTCTCTTGCAAAAAACTAATAAACATTATTTCCATTTTTTTTATTCTCCATGGATATTGGTGCAAAAATAATGTGTTGCCAAGAAGAAGGCCATTCGACTGCAGTTTTTTTTTGACGATAACTGTCTACCAAACGTCGAAGGTGACGCCCATATTATTTGACTATTCGCAGATAATAAACTTGATTATCATCAGCGTAATTACCTATTATTGTGTTCCTCGTGGAATACAAGAGGTTCTTCTAATTAGTGATCCGGCCGGATTGAACCAGTTTAACCTAATTCGAACCCCTTAAGCAGTAACCTCACTCTATCACATGCCACCCCGAACGATATATATAATACAGTCCCAGCTACAACTGACATGCTGTTTGCTTCAGCATGCAGACTCCCGTTGATTTGGCACGACGTGGAAAAACTAACCTGATTTCTAAATATTGCGTGCATGGTCTATGGCCAACGGGTATTCCATTTCTGACAGTCATAAAGTAATGTAATTTTATTGTCAGGCAACACTTATTTTTGGATAATGGCCTAAGGGTGGGCTGAGAAAACATGCAGTTGTCCATGTCAGCATCCATCAGAGTCATTTACGGTATATACAGACGGTTTGGGAGTTGGGCATAATAATCATTGCCAGCAACCAAACTCAATACACGGACATATTCCACAGTTCATAAACCAGATAAATCATTTACTCCTCAGCATCCAGCTGGTAGTTCTGATCCGTTATATCCAATTCTTCTCAATAACATATAGTGTATTACGCACGACTATACCGTATATATCTGACAGAGAAGATATTTTGAGATGTTATACATCTTGACAACTGAACTAATATATCCATATGAATCTGTTTGTATTCCATCTGACCACGGGATTAAATTCGATACAATTGTTTGACTCAAAATCTTTCATTGTCTAAACGGAGTTCACTAAAATATCAGCTTTATTACCATCACACAAAGGAGTTTTTCGCTTGTAAACATCACACATCTTTTTCAGTTTATACTACTACATGGACTCGAATAGTTAAGTCATAAAGCGAATAAGGTGATCCGTTTATTGGCAAGAGAAACGGTATGGACATAGGCTGACTATTGGTTGTCTGGTTCGGCTCCAACCTTGCACCTCTTTTGCCAGTCATATGTATGTTCTCATAAAAATACTCCCAATAAGCAGAAATGGCCAATAGAAAAACATTTCAAAGCCCCATTCTTCTCATTCACCAAACGATATATGGATGATCTCCTCGTTGTTTGGATAATCAACAATGAACGAAGTGTCTGAGATACATTATATTCTGGATAACGACTTGGAAATTCATTTCGATTAGACAATACTTGCCGTTATAGGATTCCACGAATACAACATCACGATGTTTTGGTGTCATCAATGAAAACTGCTGAACGTAGAAACTAAATTGGTTTTTGTTTTGCATTTTGTATTCTATACCTGTTTGAAATCGGTGCTGTTTACCTTAGAGGGTCTTGCAATGAACCTGTACAGAAACTATATTATTGGCTTGATGTTCTTCCATTTTTCTCAACCAGCCAATGGATATTCCGGGTTTCTGTTTGAAATTTTGAACTGACCAATCAAGTGCTTTAAAATTGAGAGATATCCCGTGATGCACTGCTGTTTCTATGAAACTTCATTATTGAGGTTATTGTGTTGACGACTGAGTACTGGATGAAACAATGTATGAAACAATGCTGTATTTATATATGCCATGTGATCATTGCATGGTATTCAAATCATCCATCTCATCTCGCGTCATCTCTAATAGAAGAAGGCATTTCAAGAGATATTACTGCGGGCTCAAGAGCGCGATTGTTTTTAGAAATGAAGAGTTGATTGTGATGTACATATATACCCAGATAACAATAAAGGTCGTCATAGGTTGTCGTCCGACTGGCTCATTTATTCTCTTCATGGAAAGCACTCCTTATAAGTAATTGATTCTTTATACCTCTTTATACGATATATATCTTTATTCAGTGGCTGTGTGCCTCGGGGCATAGAAACTCGTTTTATTGTTATGTGTGATTAAAATACACCCCCTTTACAACTTGGGACATTTATATTCTTTGTTATTGCGGTTTTAAAATCCCCTGTATATTAAACGGCCATCTTGGTTCGTGGATGTGAATGCGAACAATATACGGAATTAACATTTTATACGATAGTGAATAAAAAAGTATAACGAGGCGCTTTCGGTCTAAACTTCAACTTTCGAGATGGCCAACTGTCCGGAGGCGTTTGGCTGGGCGATACAATAACACAGGCAGGTCGCCGTAAATTGGCTCTTGTTAAGATCAATACAATCACTAGAGAGGTCTATAAAAGGGCACCTTTAAATGAAGCCGATTCAGAGCAAAGTGTGCAGCACACTGTTTTCTCGGCCTCTCCATGGGACATTAGTTGCCCTACGCCGCTGCTTTTTCCGCCCGACAAAAATCAGATTGCCCAATTGGGTAGGTAATTTGAAATAATTGAAACCCGGAGCAAGCAATCAAAAGGGTGTGTTTTCGGGAAGATGATCTAGCGTAGAGTGGGGGGAAACCCCTCTTCTTATGTCGGAACGCTCTGAGATTGAATGGCAAGGAGAATCAATCAACGCTATCAACGATACACACGGGTTAACTAGCACCCCGATACGATTATACGCAAAGATCTTTGAATGCGTGGAAATTTATCCAGTATTGTGTAACCGTACCATCATCCTTCGCATTGACTGTAATTCACGGGCGTGATTGTGCCTATAACATCCTCTGAACAGTCGGCCTCGTCAGCAACGATTGTGAAACAGTCTATCGGGCAATTACTTCTCCTTGTTTGACTTTCTGCCCAAACTTCAAACATCACGCCTGCAATCTTACTTGGTTCAAATCTAATTAGCCTTAACGAAGAAATTGTTATTCCCGTGTGCGGAGTTGCTTGTTCTCTCACTCCATCTGTTTTAACTGCCCGGATAGTAATTTGTATAGCCCAAAAATAGCAATGAAATCAGGGTGTCTCAACTACTGTATTCCATTTTTAGCGGTAAGCCCAATTACTGTAATTAAGCGAAATGTAAAGATCGCGCATCTGATGATGTTCTTTATTCAGAACTTTATTCTTTTCTCTGCCTTTGTGTATTTTGCCTCCCGGCAAGTACAGCTTTATCAACTGCTGTTTAAAAATGAAATATGTGGCGGGATAGTTGAGCACGTGCGCTCGAGCAATAAACCTCAAGGCGCCAACTTCTTACAATTCGTTGCCCACCTGTCAGTTTGGCCCGCCGGGTGGTGAACTATCCTTTAACTGTTACCTTTTCTCCCCCTTACCGCATTAAATCCATCGTTTATATTAAGCATCGCCCTATTGAACACGGATGAATACAGTCAGCTTTCTTCTCGAGCATTATATCATGCCGCGCACTCACTATAGCTATGCATTCATGATGTGTGTGAAGAGGCGACACAAAGGAGATACCGATAGAGACACGCGCCTTCTTTTTACCTGTCCATATATAACGATCGCATAGTGATGGAAGACTTTGCCGCCATATTTCACGTTCACCTGGTGACCGCCCAGTCTACGTATAGCAGGTGATGACATTGTTCGGCCAACAGCACAGGTATTCACCGAACTAATTATCTGGGCCCGTTGTGCATCTTTGGTCCTTAATATAATAACAAGACGAAACACCGCATCTGTCACGACGATTTCCCGCTACAGGTGGAAAAAAGGGCGCCTAAACCACTACTAGAGGTTACTGGGAGTTCACACCAAGTATTGTCCAGCAACATTATTCTCGCTTTGGTCATCATCTTCAACCACAGATCTTTGAGAATCTGTTTCGTCTGGTGGTTTCGGTGTAACCTTTCATGTGAGGTGGCAGTATTTTATATTGCATTGCTCACGGACACATTTAATACGACGGACGAAAATAACCAACTTAGCCTTTTCATTAGAAAGAAACTTTTAGAAGATTTAGTTTCGATTAGATTTTAATTAAATGAACCGAAGCA
Organism: Hanleya hanleyi; assembly: GCA_036873755.1. Lineage (NCBI taxonomy): Eukaryota > Metazoa > Mollusca > Polyplacophora > Lepidopleurida > Hanleyidae > Hanleya > Hanleya hanleyi. Next base: position 43,065 of record JAVTVY010027099.1, read on the forward strand.
GGATTCGAGACCGAGACCTCGAGACCTCTTATTATTATTATTATTAGTCTCTCTGTAGACACTAATACATGAGATATAAAAAATTCGAACGTGAAGCAAAACAATAATTGGTTGATATGCTTTAAGAAAAAAACTGATCCAGAAGTGACACAGAAAATCCTTGTGCGTGAACGACAACAGCCTAATGTGGGTCAGATATCTTATAGTATATGAAGTACCGCATACACTATCTGTCTATATCAAATTTACCTCACCATCGCTTTTTTACTGTTTATATATTTGCTAAATTGCTTAACGACTATACCTATGGCCTTTGCTCTGTTCTAACATATACACAGACCTTCAAGATCACAGGTGGCAGAGCTGGTGACATTTGACCCGAGAAATCAACAACCCATATTGCTGAAGGGGTTTCATTGGTTTAAGATTCGAGTCACACCTGCGTCCGATATCTGGACTCGGTGTTTAATCAGCTATACAGCGTATGTTTACGTGCTCAACAAGAAATTACACGCGGTCATGAACAAAAAGTTTATATACATTAGCATCTACTCGAGTATGTATATATACTTGCACAATAACCGGAACTCGTGATGAAATGAAGATTTCGTAAACCAATATACTTACAACTGTAAAACCATAAATCAACGTTGCATGATATATCTAAGGTAATCCATTGGGGATATAGACTTAAAAAAAAATCACATTATAAGTACTTGTTCTGATTTTCTTGGGAGTTTTCTACTTCCGCCTATTTTTCACAAACAGTTTCTAGTTTTATCACAGAATTTCTTTTGATTTTTGTTATCCCTAGAAACTTCTTCATCCTGTTTTTCTCCGAAAACCAAACAAAACTATTGGAAAGTTTACATCGGGGAGGAAAAGTTTTCACCGCGGTGGAAAGGTTTCCACCGCGGTTGAAACGTTTCCACCGCGGTATAAACGTTTTCACCGCGATTGAAAACTCTCCACCGCGGCTGAAATGTTTACACTGCTATGGAAACTCGGTTTTCAGCCCGGTTGATACGTGGAATTCTGTGATAAAAAAGAAAATGTTTGTAGAAAATAAGCGAACGAATAAAGAACACCCACCCCCCAAATCAGAAAACAAGTCGATGTCCCCTAAAGGCCACCGTATATATCAGAGTATTCGTAGAATTCAGTTCGAGTATCCAGCGCAGTTGGTACCGAGCATAATTTGGTAGATTTATATTAACAAGAATACAATACTGGTAAGCGTTAAATAAAATGTGTGGCTGTGTGTGTTTGGCGGGGAATAAGACAAAGCGCTGGTTTGTGTGATAATTTGCTGGGACCATTCACCATACTATATTTCACGTTATGTGTGGATGCGGTTGCGTGCATTATGGTCTTCCCACCCTCCACTCCCGAATCCCTTACGGCATTATGGTCGTGTTGCTTTCCTCGTTGATGGACTGTCGGAGGCTGAGGATCTTGTTGCTGAGTGGGTGGAATTATACCCGAGAATTTGGAAAGGTTGAAGCTTGATGATGTCTATTGTCACCAGCGCGAATGAGTTTTGCACCTTAAAGTGTTGCAATCGTAACCCCGCGTCCATCTTGGTGTCTAGGTACAACATTGAAACTGCACTCTTTAACGCCATGAAATATAAATATGTTGTCTGCGCTCATGCGAATGGCCCTTGCTGATTGAAGTGAAATGAAACATGCACATGTTTACACACCCGTGTAAATTTGCATACCTATGCAAAATAAAATACACACCTGCAAACTTAGCATGTGAACGCAACTACACACACCACAGTGGCTTGGCTAGCAGTGGGTGTCTTCGTCGATGTTGTTGTTGTTACTAATACAAACTCGGTCATGTTCATACATTTTTCAATAATATTTCGTGACGTCAAATTAAACCTTTCTGGTATATTCAATAAATATCCGGTTATATAGATATGAGATATAACTTACAAGGTCTGTACAGATCTAACATGGAGACGGAACTGAACAAGTTTGACAACATGTCGTTGGTAAAGGTCGACCAGCATGACTAATAAGTCGGTCATGTAAAATAGATATTTCACAGGAATCTCTGGCGATGAACCGTCACTGGTTTGTTCTCGAAGGTGTACGAGCGAGCTGTGCACTAATCCGACCTATCGACAATCTGGCTCTCACGAACTGTTCAGATTTTGTACCCATATCTGACAAAATTGCTCAAGCATACTGTTTTACGTTTGCATTGGTTTTGAATGGATAAATGAAAATAGTTGATATGGTTATAGAATATGGTCTCACGATAACTGACCCAGAAGTCTGATATATTATGACTGGTTACCAGATTACAGATGATGGACAACCTGAAAAAAACAAGTCATGACCCAGCTTCTTTATTGTTGATAAGGTCTGGTCCTGATCAGAATTTGGTGACCAAATCCTTTACCTAAAATAGGAGTTCATATCATCACCGAAAAGATGATTAAGACGGCTCATCACCAACATATGATGGCTATTTGAGTGGGTATACGAGCTCATCAACAAAACATAATGAGGACCATTACAAAAAAAAATGTGAAGGTAGAATATAGTGATGGCTCTAACTCATCGCCTTCTTTGGTGATACGTAACTGTGATTTGATATCGATCGATCGTATTGAGCAGTGTAGCTCATATATACACTACGGCATTTAAAAAGTGGGTAATCCAAATATATTTGTGGAAGATGGGCTGCCAGAATGGTTGAGAGAGCTTGCATTTAATGCTGGCGATTTCGTGCTAGACTCTGAGGGTGCGGGTTCGAGTAACTCACGGGATTAATCCATACAGTATTGGCGTCTGTGGTTTACTAAGAAAGTCCCATCCTAAATTTTTTTTGCATTTAAATATTGCTTTTGTCGATCGGGATATCATGGGAAGCTAAACTAAGAATTCTGCAAAACTTGATTTGCTTCTGTGGTTTACGGAATTGTATCATTGCATCTAACCGTCGAGTAACTGAACTGAATCCAGACTCATTTATCCATTAATTATATGAGTCTGAGGACCAGGGATTTACTTAATATTTAACCAACGTTGAAGTTCACGAGACATATCCTATTGCCAAGACGAAAAGCTAGCTCTCTAAACCATTCTGGTCGCGAGCTCTGGTCAGGCAAACAGTCAAATATCGATCGCTGTCTGATGACGGTTTTGATATGCCCATGCACTCAGTTCATTTATATTATTGTCAGTTATTTTCAGATATAAATATCATAAAGTTCAACTCAATTCGTTAGAGAAAATTTTCAACACGACCTTATTTTACTTTTCTCGTATTTTCCTGATATTTTCATTTTAAATCAATATATCTAGAAAGGAATTAATTCAACCATATGCCCGCGTTCACGAATGTGTATATTGTGTGTCAATTGTGGTAATTTGAAGGTCCGTTGTGGTGATTAGTATACCCCTGCACAATTGACCCTTTTGCAGGGCGTTGGGTGTTTCGAAACCGCCGAGTCTCCCCATGTCAGTTTCAATTTCGAATTCAAGTCTCGCGTGAGATCCCGATCTTCAGCGTGACTTCACTGAAGCTTTATCAAAGGGGCTCATTTCCACTGCAAGTGAACTCCGTTCAGACAGTGAAAATGATTTTCAGTCAACCGAGTAACGGTACCTCATCTCAAGTAGACGGAATTTCTTTTTTACTCGTTCATGACATCGGTAGAACAATTTTTGATGGTTTGGTTCTACAACAATGAATACATGGGTTAATTGCTAAATAACCATCTTCGGATATCAGAACCGCACTGCGGTGGTCTAATGGTTAGAGCGTCGGCCTCGTAAGCGGTAGGTACTGGGTTCGATCCCAGGCCGGGTCATACCTAAGACTTGAAAATGGAACTTGTTGCTCCCCGCTTACGCTCAGCATTAAGAGGATAGAACAAGGACTGGTTCGCTCGGTGTCAGTATAATGTGACTGAGTGGGGTGTCATGTCTGCCTACGGCATGATATTTCAGTGGGACAGCACTATAAAATGGCAGCATTAGATCTGCTCTGTTACAAGTAGGTGCCCCCCCCCCCCTCCCTTCCCTTCCCCGTCGTGATATAGCTGAAAAAATGTTGAAAGCGACGTTAAACCCTATTCACTCACTCACTCACTCTTCGGATATCATCAGATTATTCTTTAGTGTCCATGGTCAGCATATACAGACATATACGGCATAAACAAATAATACACCTGCAGTGGAAGAGAAAATCGCCCTGAGATTATGACAGTTGTTTATGACATCGCAAACGGGCTGTATACTTTGCCTGAGGGAAGGAAATGACAATTACAAAATGAATATTTATATTGTAAGAATATTAAAATTCTAGATGATTAGTACATTATGTGTGGATATATAGCTTTCCCGGCTGGCGTAATATTGATGACCATACACGGCTGTCCGAAATGTAGCTGTTCATAGCTAGGCTATAGGAGTGGTTCACCGCTCCTGTAAATACCTGGTCACTTGTTATACCTGTGTGTAACAGCAAGCAGCAGATCCGGCATTCAATATTCAGCCATCGTCCATAAAAGAATCCCGCGTCAATAATCCAAAAACCTATTTTGTATGACAGTTAGCACCAATTCCAAATGTGAATATGAAATAAAAGTAATAAAAGCACAAGATGGTTCTTTTCAAGAGAGAAGCAGTCAGCAGTTTTCAATGATGTCAGTGAGACGTTAATCCTTCACATCTATCATTATTCATATTCACAACTCCAGGTAAATCCTAAATCCTCGCAGAGGGTTTTTCTGGACATTTTTAAATTGGTGATTCGAATGAGTTCTTGAGTCGATGCCTCTATTACACAATCTCGTACATTTCATCTCCCGCGCTTGTTTTGAATTAGCATGTCGGTATCCCAAGCCTGTGGTTTTTGCTTTGACTTCCGATGTCCATTTCAGCTTGACATCAAAGCAGTTAGGCCCGCGATGAAATTCAAACATGTCATATCTCATATCTGGCAGAGGATTGGACTAATCAACTAAATTAGCGCTTTCACTGATTGGGTTGATTTAGAGGAAACCCCTTGATCTATTTATATCCAGAACTCGCATGGGTAACTAACCAAGCCATCCTAACAGATCCATCGATACACTGGCTCGCGAGGATGTCATTATGACGTCCTGCACCTATTTGCCGAGAAACTGTTTCATTTTCATCGTCGTTAAATGACAATGGATGCTAACAGAATAGCTCACTTAGCCTGCGACACTGTATATGCAGTGAATTGCATACATCTCAACCAAAACGCCAGAAGCTACATGTATGTACCGCACTGTTAAATCTCATCTGAACCGAGTGATTTTATCTTTAATATATATTGATCAGTATTTCCGTCACGAGCATGTATGTCTAGATATGTTTGTTCTTATCGTTTCAACAGTGAGATTGTTCACATGTTTATAATAAAACCTATATGAATAGATTCTCTAAAAAAAATAAAGAGAAACAAAAGTTGAAAAACCTGTGCATACGGTTGAATAGTATATGTATAGGTATTCCACTCCGTAATCTTAACAAAATAGGTTTGGGTTCGCTGTGGTTGTCCCACATAATTGATATAATTCGCTGAGCGAATGTCAAGGTTTGACGAGTCATTTTATGGGTATTTTATGCTTGCTTGAATGAGACTTGCCGGTATTCACATCGTTTGTCAATTGTCGCTCCTCCTCTGTAATTTCGATTGTACATTTGTCGATTCATTCATTGAATGTCTACACCGATTGTCTTTATGATCAAAGACCCAGTAATACTTTTCGGAAGGGCGGGAGAAGGAGAGATTTGGCGCTAGTACAAGGGTAGTTGTGTTGACGACAGTCTTCTTGTCGTGGGGATGACGGTGGATAGCAGCTGCAGGTAAAGACGGTCACGATTCGAATACAGCTGCTAGTTATAATTTTTCGTTCACCTCCCTAATCAAGGCACAATTTTGTACGTATAACTGTACTGTTGTACGAAGGTAGCTTATATTTTGTTGGACCAGTTACCCGTATATGGTAGAATTCTGCTGGTGGACTGTTAGTCCCCGAGGCCCGCCCTTTGTGCATGTCATTCGACAAATATATGTAGGTTTATTGTTTTTGGTGGGAAATTGAAGCCGTACGACGTCGGGCATTACAGGTTAGTTTTTCTGGGTATCTTGCATTTACCAGGTTTACCCCATGTCGAGGCGTTTATTCCATCTGACGTCCTCGATGTTCATCCATTAACATCAGATGAGCTATTTGTTTGAGCTGATCTGTCATCACAGCTCCCAACTAGCGTATCTAATTCCGCTTAAGCCGGTGCTAGGGGCCGTATGGATACTTCATAGTCTCCACATGAACAGATGCAATACAAGCGCAGCTGAGATACTAAGGCTACGTCCGAGAATCCACCGTATTCTCGGCACTGAATGTAAGGTGCCGAGGGAGGCTTCCTGTGGAGTCATATGGTTGATTTTTAGTCCTCAGACGTCGTCAATTTGCTGCACCTCCTGCATATCGCTTCAATTTAGGATTATGGATAAAGGCTTATCTGCAACCTATACTTCCCAAAGCAGCCCTTCACAAATTGAACGAAGTGCCGCTGATTCACTCGGTTACAATATAAACGGACACTATCTTGATCTTGTGCTTCGATCACTGGCCGATTGGTTTAGGCGCTTTTCATTTACTGCTGCCGAGTGGGTGAGACTATGAGGGCGCGGGTTCGAATCCCTCACGAGATTAACCCATCCAGCACTAGTATCTATGCATTACAAAACAATTGTCATCGTTAAAATATTTGGATATAAATATCGCTATTGTCGATTGTGATATCATGGGAAGCTAAATTATGAAGCCAGCATCACTTGATTTGCAACTGTGGTGTACGGACTTGTATCGTTACACATAACCACCGTGTAACATTACTCCATTTCAAGTTAACGGAATTCAGCTCTTTTGTTCTTTCCTAACACCGGTATGGGACACTTTTCTTTGAAATGTAAACATTTTGAAAGGATTGGTTCCACAACAATGAACAAATCGGACTTAATTGCTATAAAACCATCATTCATTAGGTCAGCAAATATTTACAAACTCAAATAATACACCTGCAGTGGATGAGAAAATCGCCTTATAATGACAGTTGTTCATGTCATCTTAACCAGTGTGTTTATATTAAAGTCCCAAAAATGATACAGTCATAAGTTGAGATGATCAGCCCATTATGCATGGATATATAGCTCTTGCCGTTCACGTAATAGTGGTGACCATGTACGGCTGAAATGGCACAGGCGATAGAAGTGGGTCGCCACTCCTGTAAATACCTGACGACTTGTTATACCTGTGTGTAACAGCAAGCAGCAGACCCTACATTCAATATTCAGCCGTCGTCCATAAAAGAATTCCCGCGGGAATAATCGAAAGACCTATTACGTATGACAGCACCAATTCCAAATGTGTAAAACACAAGATGGTTTCTTACAAGAGAGAAGCGGTCAACAGTTTTCAATGATGCCAACGAGACGTTAATCCTTCCCATCCATCTTTATTAGGTCCTGGACCTATTTACCGAGAGACTGGATCATTGCATTCCTGTCAAATGGCAATGGATGCTAACAGTATTTTTGTAATGTCACAGAGCAAAATAGCTCACTTAGCGTGTGATACTTTATATGCAGTTAATTGGATACGCCAGGAGCTACCTGTATGGACTGTTGAATCTCGTCTGAACTGAATGATTTTATTTTAATATGTATCAATCAATATTTCCCTGTCACGAGCATGTATGTCAAGATATGTTTGTCCTTATCGTTTCAACAGTGGAATTGTTCACATGTTTATAATAAAACCTATATGAATAGATTCAGGGCAGATTTTCTATAAAAAAAAAAGTGGAAAAACTTGTGAATGCGGTTCAACAGTATATATACAGTATAAGCATTCAACACCGTAATCTTAACAAAATAGATTTAGGTCCGATGTGGTTGTCACACATAATTGAAATAATTCTGTTGTCTGAGCGAATGTCAGGGTTTGGCGAGTCTTTTTATGGGTATTTTATGCTTGCTTGACTGAGACTTGCCGGTATTCACATCGTTTGTCAATTCTCGCTCCTCTTCAGTAATTTGGCTTGTACATTTGTCGGTTCATTGACTGTCTACACCGATTGTCTTTACGATCAAAGACACAGTAATAGGGCGAGAGAAGAAGTGTGATTTGCAACTGAGGAGCTTTTTTGTGCCAATACAGTTTCTTGATGACAGTCTTGGTGTCGCGAGGATGACCGTGTATAGCAGGTACAGTAGGTCACGAATATATAATTTTAATACAGCTGTTTTAGCTATTCGTTCACCTGCCTAATCAAGGCACAATGTTGTACGTATAAACTGTACTGTTGTACGATAGTAGCCTATATTTGGTTTGACCAGAATGCTTTGTCACACGTATTTTCGGCTTATTGAGGAAGGCTTATCTGCAATCTAGACTTCTCAAAACAGCCCTTCACAAATTGAATGAAGTGCCGCTGATCCGCTCGGTTACAATACAAACAGACAATATCTTGATCGTGTACCGTGATTAATGACCATCGTCAAAGCGGCCTTCAGTTAGAATACGTCCCGTTTTTAAAGAGGTATAAATTTTCTGCGTGAGTTGTCGTTTTTTCGGAGTTATATTGCTGACTTAAACGTAGCTTGAACAGGCCTTTTGTAGTACGGAGACGGGCGAAGCGTGACGCCCGAAAGACTAAGCTCAAATAACCCCCGCCTGAAGAAATAACCATGTTTACACCGAAAACTGATCAAATATCCATATATCAGATGATCTTGATTTGAAATCATGTTTTGTCACCCGAGACTTAACAGGGGATATGCTGTTTACCGTTTATCCTATGTATATCGCAGGACCACCGTACTACAATTGAAGCGAGAACGTCAAAATTATACAGATGTCTAATCACTGGTCTTCATATAGCCCGAAAACATCGGCTAAGGAGTCTATTTTTTTTTGTCCCCCGCCGCAACGCGGCCGGGGACTTTAAAATGGTTCTTGCTTCTATGTGTCCGTGCATGCACGGACATGTCCGTGCAAATACTTCATAAGCAATAACTTCTAAATGCTTTGTCGGATTCCTCCGAAATTTGGCATCTGCATTCTTTGCGACAAGACGTCTCTTGGTATTACGTTTCAGCAAGATCCGCCTGTAGGTGGCGCCACTGGGGTCTTGCTTCTATGTGTCCGTGCAAATACTTCGTAAGCAATAACTTCTAAATGCTTTGTCGGATTCATCCGAAATTTGGCATCTGCATTCTTTGCGACAAGACGTCTCTTGGTATTACGTTTCAGCAAGATTCGCCTGTAGGTGGCGCCACTGGGGTCTTGCTTCTATGTGTCCGTGCATGCACGGACATGTCCGTGCAAATACTTTGTAAGCAATAACTTCTAAATGCTTTGTCGGATTCATCCGAAATTTGGCATCTGGATTCTTTGCGACAAGACGTCTGTTGGTATTACGTTTTAGCAAGATCCGCCTGTAGGTGGCACCACTGGGTCTTGTTCCAATCTTTAGTGCATGTCCGTGGATGTTCGTGCAAATGCTTCATAAGCGATAACTCCTAAATGCTTTGTCGGATTCCTCCAAAATTTGGCATCTGCATTCTTTGCGACAAGACGTCTGTTGGTAGTACGTTTCAGCAAGATCCGCCTGTAGGTGGCGCCACTGGGTCTTGTTCTAATATTTAGTGCATGTCCGTGCAAATACTGCGTAAGCGATAACTCCTAAATGCTTTGTCGGATTCCTCCGAAATTTGGCATCTGCATTCTTTGCGACAAGACGTCGCTGGTATTACGTTTCAGCAAGATCCACCTGTAGGTGGCGCCACTGGGTCTTGTTCCAATCTTTAATGCATGTCCGTTCATGTTTGTTCAAATCCTTCGCGAGCGATAACTTTCGAACAATTTGTCGGATTTCTTTGAAATTTGGTAAATGCATTCCCTGCGACAAAACACCGTTGGTGATGCGTTTCAGCAAAATCCACCCGGAGGTGGCGCCACTAGAGTTCGTTCCATTATTCCATGCTGCAAGTGATATCTTAGAAACACTTGGTCGAATTTTTTTGCGGCTCATCGGATTCTTCTCAAATTTGGCATGCATTTACCATGCCAGGAGCTGTTGCTTGGGATTGCCTTTCGCTCACTTGCACTCACAGGTGGCGCCACCTGGTGGCAACATCACAAATTCGTTTCCAGGTAATAACTTGAGAACTGACCATCGGATTCTTCTCAAATTTTGTATGAATGTACCGTGACATAAGATGTCGCTTGATAATGCATTTCACTGACTTGCGCCTAGAGGTGGCGTCACCTGGTGTCAAAATCTAAATTTGGTTTCTGGGCAATAACTTGAGGACCCTCATCGGATTCTTCTCAAATTTGGTATGCAGATGTCCCCACGATACCATGTTCCTTGGGATTGTATTTTTCCCGCTTCTGCCTACAGGTGGCGTCTCCTGGTGGAAAAATTTGTTTCCGGGCAATAATTTGGCAACTGCTCATCAGATTATTCTCAAATTTTGTATTCATATGTGACCCGCCCCAAATAACATGAACACCGGTGGGCATCTAGTACCGGCAATAACTTGAGGACCCCTCTTCAGAGTCTCAAAGTTCATATGCCGATACCATGACATGATATGTCATTTGGGATTGTGTTTAGCCTGCTTGCACCTACAGGTGGTGACACCTTGTGGCAAAGTCTAAATTTGGTTTCTGGGCAATAGGTTGAGGATGCCTTCATATTCTTGTCAAATTTAGTTTGCAGATAATATGCCATGAGTTGTCTCTTGGGGTTGCATTTCGGTTACATAATTTTCATGCTACATGGTAAAGAAAATATATTACAGTAGCAATCAACATTCAGTCAGCCATTCGGAGTTGATCTCAAAACCTGGGAAGGTGGAAAGACCCCTCTGCTTCTTACGCCTGTGAAGTAGCTGTTGCCATTCATGAATATCTTCTGAAACCGACAGCGCTTATAAATATTGCTGCCATTTTGGCGGGGGACCTAGCATCCTCTGGCTGCTTGTTATTTTTGGTTGTTGTTGCTGACTATAGGAATGCCACGCCCCCTTACCTATTTTTACCTATCACAGCCAGAGTTTCTGGGTTAGTCTTCATACAGACAGGCACATCAGCGATCGCCATTGGTTGAAAATAACGCCGTGTTACCGATACATACACTTGCCATGGAGCATAACCTCTCTTACCAAAACTGGGTCATTGATGACAACAGTCTTGTCAGTGGTAGGGAGACGTGAAAAGCTGTCGCAAAAATGCGCAACCAGAGTTATCTTCCCCTGCCGAGTCGCACGGAGGTGACGTCACCGGACCGGGTCAAAGGTCACTTCTGGGTCAAAGGTCATTTCCGGGTCAAGGTCACGTCCGGATCACGGTCACGTCCGGTCAGGAGTTATCTGCCCATAAAGAAGGACGTACGCTGCAGTTATTTCAATATTAAACCTAATAGGCCACCCACGCATGGACATTTGCTGTATGGTGTGTCGCACCTTGTTCTTTTCTGTCTCGAGCTGTAGAACACGATGGCATGAGTTTCGAGGTCATGGGTTGAATTTCGCTGAAAAGTTCAGGGCTGGAGTGGACATGTTGGGTCCATTCCGGCGCAGTGGACAATGACCAGGTACCTTGGGCAACCCACTTAAGGACATTTGTGGTATGTGATGTGGCACCTTGTTTCCCCTTTCTCGCGATGTAGAACACGATAGGAGGGGTCTCGCGGCCATTGGGTGATTTCGCTGAAAAGTTACCGTGCGCACGGGTAGTCCATAGGCAGATCTGGGGTGGACGTTTTGGGGTCTGGGTGGGCCACTATTGGGCTGATTGGGCCGTGTGAGGTATCAAAGGGAATTGTAGGAAAAGGGCATTGGAATGGACGTTTTGGGGTCGAGGTGGACCCATAATGGCCCACTGGGTCGGGAAGGGTATCCTTGCGAAGCGCTTTTCAAGGCCGATCATGTCATGGGTGGGTGCATGTAAAACTTTCTCCGGAAAAGATCCAGAAAACGGACTCTACACCTGATGAGTCATAGAGATGTAATCCAGTTGCCCCTTAGTAGTAGAGAAAGCAGAAACCTAGTATATCTGACCTATGACCTTTGTGGAGAGTTTTACACTAACGCCTTAACGCCCTACCTGAACGCCTTAACGCCCTAGCTTGACGCTCTATCTTAATACCTTAACGACTTATGCTAACGCCCTAGCATAGCAGTTTTTTACCTTTTGCGCGAGATTGTACCATGCTTTTATATAATACTAACGCGTCGACAAGGTGTATGTATCAATCCATTCACACCACGGACTAAATCATGTTGGGACTTGGTGGTCCCGGATGTCGTCATCGCTCTACGCCGGGACATTGAACAGCGGTTTTACTGGGAAAACCCCTGTTCTATTTATAGATCATATCGGGTAGATCCAGACTGGAGGTGAAACGCGTATACGCAATGAGGTATAGTAGAGAAAGGGCACTTTCGGAGGTGCTGACTATGCCCCCGGCACTTCAATATTATTGTATAGCAATACATGCAGCAAGAGAAGGCGAATCCCCACGCAACGCCTTAACGCCTATCTTAACTCCATAACAGACGCATCGACGGCTGCTCCTGTCCAATCAAAAGTCTTCATTTGATGCTGCATCTATAATATTCTCTCTTGAACAGACTGAGGGTGATATGCGCCTGCGCACTCGAGGAATTGTGGATAAAGGGAGTTTCTGAAGGAGCGCGATTGGGGAGATGGAGGCATGTTCGCTCTGGCTACCTGGTAGAGTTACCTGTGTGTGTGCGTGTGAGGAGAAGGGGGACTGAGTGAGTGAGTGAGTGAGTGAGTGAGTGGTGGTGGTGATGGCTACCTGGTGAAGTTACCTGTGCGTGTGAGGAGCGAGACTGAGTGAGTGAGTGAGTGAGTGGTTTGATTGGACAGGAGCAGCCATCGATGCGTCTGTTAGGGAGTTAACATTGGCGTTTAGGCGTTGCGTGGAGATTCGCCTTCTCTTGTTGTATGTATTTCTATGCGAATAATATTGAAGTGCCTGGGGCATAGTCAGCACCTCCGAAAGTGCCCTTTCCCTACTACACCTCGGTGCGTATACGCGTTTCACCTCCAGTCTGGCTCTACCCGATATGATCTATAAATAGAACAGGAATTTTCCCAGCAAAACCGCCGTACAATGTCCCGGTGTAGAGCGATGACGACATCGGGGACCACCAAGTCTCAACATGTTGTAGTCCGTGGTGTGAATGGATTGATACATACACCTTGTCGATACGTTAGTATTATATAATGGCATGGTAAAATCTCACGCAAAAGATAAAAAAACTGTTATGCTAGGGCGTTAAGGCGTTAGCATATGGCGATACCCTCTACGACCCAGTACGCTCAATATGTGCTCATCTCGACCTCAAAACGTCCATGCCAATGCCCTTGTCCCACAATTCCCTGCCTATGCATGCGAACCATAGCTCTACTTCCATTCCATACCCATCCAGTCGAACGCTGCCCCACGAGGACTTCAGACTGATACACCATACGACCCATTATGGGCCCGCCTCGACCCCAAAACGTCCACTCCAATGCCCTTTTCCCATAATTTCCTGTCTGCCCTTGCGCGCCATAGCCTAACTTCCACGACCCACCCGTCCAGTTGGATGGCCCGTCACTAGTGCTTCACTTTGATACCTCACACGGCCCAATCAGTCCAATAGTGGCCCACCCAGACCCCAAAAACGTTCACCCCAGATCTGCCTATGGACTACGCATGCGCACGGTAACTTTTTAGCGAACGTCACCCAATGGCCAGGAGACCCATCCTATCGAGTTCTACATCGCGAGACAGAGAAAACAAGGTGCCACATCCCATACCGCAAATGTCCATGAGTGTGTTGCACAAGGTGGAATGCGCTGGAATGGACCTAACATGTCCACCCCAGCCCTGAACTTTTCAGTGAAATGCATCCCATGGCCTCGAGACCCCTGACATCGTGTTCTACAGCTCGAGACAGAAAAAAACAAGGTGCCACACCCCATGCCGCAAATATCCATGCGTGGGTGGCCCATTAGGATTAACATTGAAATAACTGCAGCATACGGCCTTTTTAGGGGCAGATAACTCCTGCTGGGCCGTCACGTGACCGGAAGTGATCATTGGCCCGGACGTGACCTTGACCCGGAAGTGACCTTTGACACAGAAGTGACCTTTGACCCGGACCTCCATGCGACTCAACAGGGGAGATAACTCTGAGCGCGCATTTTTGCGACAGAATTTAGCCTCTTCCTACTAATCTTTGTCTTCCTTATCGCCAAATTAACTGACTGAAGATATACAGGTATGCTGTTGATATTACACATTGTAATCGTATTCTGAAGTCGTCATTCCTCTCTGTTTCTTATTTCGATCCGTCGCTTATGCATGACTCTCACAATTAAAAGCAACATATAAAGTTGATGGAAAATATGCAGGCGTACTGAAAAGAAGTCATATGACCGCACAGGTCAATATTCTGACTGCACATGTAAAAATATCACAAGAACATAAATGATCCATTTGATGATTTGTATTTCAGCCATGCTTTTATTGTAGATGTTCATGTGCTTGACATTAAACGCAAAATCAAAAGGGTGGTGGAAAACGATGCCGGCATACTGACAAGAAGTCATATGACCATACAGACAAATATACTGACTGCACATTTCTAAAAACATCACAAAAGCCAAAAGTGATCCCTGTGATGATTTGCATCGCAACCATGCTTTTATCGTAGCTGTTCATGTGGACATTTTGAATGACATGACCACCCGGCCCCTAGCACCGGCTTGAGCGGTATTAGATACAAATATTCAAGAGCCGTGATGTAATAGCCCTATCATGTCATCTGTTGGAAATTATGAACTGTGTGACCATCAGAGAGTAAAAACCGGTATTTGTTGAATTCAAGTTCGTATTCAGAACAAATACATGTAAAGCCCGGCGCCTACCAAGCGCTACATTCTCCACCATGTTTACAAGTCTCGAAACTATAATCACAATGATTTGTACAGGGTGCAAGCTCGTGGACGAACTCCACCGGGAGAATCTCACCATATACAGGAAACAATTAAACACAACATTAAAAGCGTGACGGAAAACGATGCCGTCGTACTGACAAGAAGTCATATGACCACACAGACAAATATAGTAAATGCATATTTCGGTTGGGTTGGGATTAAGGTGTTTTCTGTGACTGCTAATAATTCCTTTTCTGTTGCACCCCCTCCTCCTGCCACACACAAGCACGCACGCACACACACGTGTGCGCACACCTTCCGTCCTTTTTCGTCCATAAAAGAATCGGTGGGTATAGGGCGAGATGGGCGAACACGTCTGTGTTCAACCGCAAAAGTTTTGAATTTGTATGAACTGGAGAACGATACGAATGAATTTTGAAGATAAGATGACGAATATCTCGTCTATTGACTGTTTGTCTGTGAAATGTTTCAGGAAGTTTCCTATACACGTCTTATCACTCCTGTGTCGGCTCCGATATCGAAACAGTTTGATTTTGTTGACGCGGATCTGTATCTTCAACAAAGCACCCGGATTTACACGAGCGTGCCAATTTGTTGTCCATGAACGGAACTATGGGATATCTCTCATTATGCTTCCTCGTATTATATCCCTGGAATGAAATCACAGTAAACAAACGGACTGGCTTTGTTTAACAGAGTACGTAACGATCGACTGAACACAGACTTGAAAATGTTTACAGAAAACCACAACGTCTTACTGTCAAGGCCAACAGTGGCAGTGGGTCAATCACGTGACGGGGGTCACCGAGTACCCATTTTTGTCAACATGTCAACGAAAGCGTTGAGCATAGTTGATCGAAGCAAATCTTTCCGGCATTCAGAAACCACGGAACTACACATGACATAAATTTCCTCGACATTCCAAAGAGATTAACGTCCTCGCGGCAACTCAAAGCACTGTTACTGTCATGCACCGACGTTGAAATAACGTCTTTTTCAAATACAACCCAATGCAACGAGCAAGATGATAGGAGATCACTAGGAACTAGAGAACGTCACTTTGTGACAAACAAACGACACGATTTAATGCAATATTCTTGCAAATATTTATCTGCAATAACTTCGCTTGTCAACTGTTCTCATGTTGTCATATTCAAAGATATCCGAGTTTCAAATATATGCGCTCACATCGAATATTTTGTATGATTTTCGCAGTATAGGCTTCAGATAGCGACATTCGGTAGTCAGCTATCGTTCACAAGGAATACCGTCCCACGTCAATGTACATCGAAAGCCCATTTAGATAGAACGATGTGAGCACCAAACGCCCAATAAATACAAGTAATCCATTACTTCATAAGGATTAACTTCCTTTGGGTATACTTAATTTTCGGATGTTATTGATTATAACCTATAGTAAATGAGGTCAAATGAATGGGAAACTTCTGTATTCAATATCAATCTCTGAATGTACATAATTCTGTATCTGAACGTGATATCACCAAGTTAGCCAGTCCGTTTCCATATAAATGTCATGCTCTGGGGGGAAAAGAATAAAATATCGAACAAATCCAAAGGGAGAACAATTATTCCAACAAATCTCTTCGGGGACTAAATTAATCGATGCTGTGTGCAAATTCGGAAATAATCGAAACGTCTAGGCACTTTAAAAAAAGACGCTTGAATATTGAAAATATCTTTTTTAAGTGGGAAATGCTGCCGAAAAGATGAGGTGTATCGAGACTGATTGGCCAGAGTATTCAAACTTGAGGCCGATTCTCAATTGACTGCAGCTATGAACGGCGACACAGAGCCGCTAGTATTCTTTGTAGCGAAGACTGAAACCGCTCCTTGTATTATATGCATGTTTACCTTCCTGTCGAGCCATTATATCAAAATAACATGATAACTCTTCGTTCCCTCTTTTCTAGTGCCAAATTGGTCGTGTCTGAGGCCGGGTCGATTTCGACCTGTTTTGAAGATCCACGCTGGCTGAGGGCTTTGTCTTCGCCATATGGTTGGAATTCACGTGAGACTAGGACCACGTGAGATCACGTTCGTAAACAGACAGAAGAAGGTTGTGTCAATATGACCCCGGGCATCATACTGTGGCCGTCTACTCAACATACAACGTTAATTTTGAAGAGTGGTCGAACTCCTGGCCATCTGTAGAAAGTGATTTTTCAGACAATATTTTGTGGAAATTTTTGCCCCATTTGAGTTACTCCCCTTCATAATATCTTCCGATAGAGTTACGTCCCCTCCCGCTAATCCGTGCTTGGGATCAAAACCAGAAAGTCTGCTCTCTCGCTCAATTTCCATTCTTCGTTCCTATGGTATACCTTTGCCATCTTGGCCGCGAAAACCTCTTTTGCCTTTCTCCGAGCAGGGCGATTCTGACATACGACTGCGCGAAGATCGCCCTAATACTGACGAGATTACCAGAAGTGTTCCGCAGATTATGTCTAAAGTATGCAGCACTAATTGGGATTAATATCACCAGAGCCCCATTTTGAGAATGTTCATTATTTATTAACAAAATGTTTATCTCGTTACCACAGGCAAACAACCCACGTTTTGAAAACAATGAGCATAGTCTTAATCGAAATCAAAAGGTCACAGGCATCTATAGCAGTGTGAAATGAGCATGTACGTCTGTGATATTGTGTTTGAGTTCTGGGCTATTGGGTTAAGGCAGAGTTCATTGACAATACATATGGTGAGATTCATCCTGATGGGAGATTGCCTTCCTGCCCTTGCTATTTGAATGTCATTTTTCTGCTAATTATGAAAATGTAATCATGTTTTACCAAACTGCACAATATAATTTCAACATAACACAATTGAACAGAAAGGGTTTCGAATTGACCAGTGAGTCTGATCTATTCTGTATAGCCAAATAAGTATTGATACTGCTGTAAGAATATCACAAGGGAATTGAATAATTTACCTCAAATGATACATTCAAAAACGCGATCTGTTTATCTCGAAGCTTGGAGCTATTTTTCTATACATTTCCTGCAATTGAAAATGGCCGACCTATAAGATTGCTCCCATCGTCCTCTATGGAATATGAGACAACAGTCTCAATTCTCGCTTGCTTCGAAGATTATTACATGCTTGTTTGACATCGGCCCGGGTATCAGCCCGTGTTGCCTCTATCAGCCCGAGACCGCATAAGGTACCAGTTAAACACATATATATCGATGACATGGTAATAATAAATCTGAATCCAACTGAAGGCATATTCACTCTGTGACAGCGAAAACCGAACTAGTGTGAGAGTGTGGAAGTTAGCGAGCTGACGACCTGCTCACTAAGATCCATTTTCCTTCGAACTGCCGTCGTACAGCAAGCTACATGTAGTTCGGTGTGCTTTGCCACACGGTGATATTCGTGTACTCCGAATCTTCGAAATGTGACACCAGCGGAACACAATAGATTAGTGTCCTAATTGCTTATCTGGTGTAAAACTCTCACTGAATAGGTAGATATTACAACAGAAGCTCATGCCAAAAGCTACGATATCGTCGCCGAGCTCGTCTCAACATCAACATCAACAACAACATCGACACACGTTACCGCCGCATTATGCGCATAACCGACCTGCTCCGGTATAAATGGCCTGCGGAGTGGCTTGTATCTAATGGATATTTCATTAAATATTTTGTCTGTGAACTATGCTTAGTTATGAAAATATTTCTGTTAATTTGAGTGGGTCTCTGATCATTTCAGTATATTAGGGAATGAGTTATCGGACTAACTTGCAAAGTAACCTCATTGATCACAACGCATATCAATTGACTTTGGGTTACCTGTTCAAGAAATTATGTCAATTGTGCTAACTTATTTTAATAATGTATTGCAGAGTGATTAGGACACCTTCAATAAGAATCTGGTTTATTATGACCATCAACAAAATGTTACTTCCGGGCCTTTCTATCTATGATGTCGGAAAGCTGAAGTTCTTGTTTTTATACTTTTAACTGGTCATATTGCTCTGAATAACTACCTGTTGCGTATCAGTAAGCACCCCACGGGATTTTGTGATGTGTGAAACAGTCCACCATTTGTTAATGACTTGTGGTCGTTATGACAACGAAAGACGTTTATTTTTTAACAGTCTTATACTTGAAGATATATTTAGTACAACTTTGGACAGCATTTTAAGTCCGACAAAGAATCGTCAGAGAGTTTTCAATTCCCTTGCCAAGATTTTGATTAATACTCATAGATTTTGAGGTTTGTCTAGTCTTGCGTCATTATGGCAGGGTTGTCTTTTACATAAATTGTCAACTTTTCGACGCACTGTTTGATGTGTAGTTACGTTATGTGTTTGTGCCATGTACATCTTGTTATGCTTATGGTGTTTACCAGTTGTGAAATTATGATATCATTTGGGGGCGTACTAATCTCTCTACGGTATAAAAAAATAAGTATGTTGAACAATTTTCTGGTCGAATATTTTAAATTTGTGTTTTCAGTTTCGAATAACAAATAACTTTCATGAGCATGGTGTATACATGTTTCTCTGTAATATATAACAGGGTTGCCATTGATATGACCAGCAGGTAAATTTCGTTTGATTTGACAGTGTATAGTTCATAATTCCGGTACGTACATCCTGGTCATCCGGGGGCGTAGTCACATTATCGAGCTAAAGATAACCACCTGGCATCGCACAGTCAAGAGTAGTTGAGAGTTGAAATCTGTGCTCTCTGAAGTTGGCGGAATACACCCACTTTTGTAAATTGAAAATTTCACATAAGAAACTGTATAAGATGGACATTAAACTGACCGCGAAGCTGATCTGGTCAAGAGGTCAGGTTTCCTGATCGCAAGTTCAAATAATTATATTTCCCAATCTGTTCTGCTGTATATGGTGTACCACACATATCTGATTCTATAACAACTTGAAATCACTTGAATTTACTTGGCTGTCCTAACTATACTGAAACAAATCACTAAGCATGTAATATCTGATTGGTCAGTATTGAACTTTCAACTGTTTTGTTCGAGAAAATATTAACGCTGATTGGACATTGGCAAGCGACCATTTAAGTGGGTTTTTTTTCATTTCATGTCAAGTGTTTTGCTTATTGCATGCTATAAAGTTTCTAGCAAAGTCAATGTGGTTAGTCATTTAACATCTTGACTCAGAAGACAATAACATCTTATGTCTCCAAACGGTAACTATGTTATGAGAAGGGTTGCTTTGTGTATTTCATCTTCATTCTACCACCTTGTTGGTTCTTCGTCATATGACTGAAAGATTGTTCAAAGCGACGTTAAACTTAACTCACTCACCCCTTATTTCCCGATCAATCCTAGAGTAATCCTAGAGGTCTTACTTCCATCTCTTACAGGAAGTAAGACGTAACAAGACCTAATATCTCCTAATTACCAGTAAAATATTTGCATTGGCGATCTTTGTTGGCATTGTGGGAAGTTGATGCTGGGTCGACATCGGACATTACAGACTAGTCTTTTGTGTTAAATGCCGTCATTTTCATCTGACGACGACACAGCTCACCCATATCCACTGTACGAGTTGTCACAGCGACTCATCTCGCCAATCACCAATATACGAGTTGTCAGAGCATTTCCATCATAGCTCTATAAATTTATATCTAATACGGCTTATGCCGGTGCTAGGGGCCGTGTGGTCATGTCATCCAAGTTGCCACATGAACAGGTACAATAAAAGCGTACCTGAGATACAACACATATCACGAATCGTTAGATTCTTGGTATGTGCTTTAGAATCGATTAGCCAGAAGACTATACTGTGAAGTCATGTGGCTCTCTCAGTATGTCGGCACCTCTTCCCACTTACCTTATATGCGTTGTAATTTAAGCCAGGATTATGCAACCAACGACGAAAACATGGCAAACCGGTACGTGTACACGAGTTACAAACAATCACAACGGGAGTAATATTAGTTAACTCCATCAAAGAAAACAATGCAGTAAGAGTCGATTAGAGACGATGAATCGGTTGAGACAACGTGAGCAGGTACGTGACGACGTCTCCACAATACGGAATTGTGATGGACTGGATCCCACAGCAAACCGGTACGTGTACACGAGTTACAAACAATCACAACGGGAGTAATATTAGTTAACTCCATCAAAGAAAACAATGCAGTAAGAGTCGATTAGAGACGATGAATCGGTTGAGACAACGTGAGCAGGTACGTGACGACGTCTCCACAATACGAAATTGTGATGGACTGGATCCCACAGCAAACCGGTACGTGTACACGAGTTACAAACAATCACAACGGGAGTAATATTAGTTAACTCCATCAAAGAAAACAATGCAGTAAGAGTCGATTAGAGACGATGAATCGGTTGAGACAACGTGAGCAGGTACGTGACGACGTCTCCACAATACGGAATTGTGATGGACTGGATCCCACAGATGACGATACAACAGCATTTCTAGATGACGGAGTGCAACTACGTAGACAACCCAATCACCCCAGATCTGGAGAAGAAACATGTTGGGTAAGATGATGTATGCTCCCTAAAGGTGGTCTAAAGGTGGTCTTTTAATTCACCGTGACCCTCAGGCGAATGTACCTGTAGTCCGACTCGCAGCGGCTGACACGCCTGCGGTGGACGAAGAGGAAGCGTATCTGCTGTCCACAGACGACTTGAGATCAAAGCTTTGTCAAATGGTGAAATGGGGACGGAGCAGAATATTCAGCAGGCATCCTACCTACCTGCTTGATACTAGAAGCCAGAGGAAGACATGAACTGAACAAGTGTTGGTGTCTCTGAATTGTTGGACCTGTATTTAGAGTGTCCATATCAGCTACGGTAATGTAATAGAATTGATTTCGTAATTCAAGCGACCTTGATGCTGACTTTGTGCGACTATCAATATAGAAATGGCAAAATCCCGAAGTCTCTAATTGACAGTTGATTTTATTGTGTAGTGGTCATTTTGTTTCAACATTCACAACGAAATACATCCAAGCATATTTGGTACTGATTATTAATGTTATTTTTTTTTCTGCATGTAAAATGGATAGGCGTAAACAGAGTTCTTTTTATTTGATATTGATTTATAGTAGACCAGTTTTATAAAGATATTGTTGTAGGCATAATGTTTGAGGATATTTGGTTGCAACTTTCCGTGATTTCTTAATCATTTCCGATGAAGGCGGACTATGTGGAAGTTTTGGTAACTATATGCCATGAATTGTTTGATATATAACGCTGGATTTTGAAATTTGGTAAGCTGAGCTAAAAACTGGTTAGTTGATTTCAGAACTCAATCTAAATTTAATGTTGAAATTATTGAATAATGCTTTGAATTGTTCGTATGGTTGGGGAATGCCTAAAGAAATCTATATCTATAGGTTTACCATAATAGTGGATATTTGAGTCATAACATAGGGTAGAGGTATGTTTTCATACAGGAACGCCATGCATGACGTATATCGTATAACGTTGAGATTAACAACACGAAGGTATAGGAAGGTATAAAAGAGTGTGACGTTCCATGGGTATAGCATGAACTATATTTTAACCTCACGGTAGCAGCTGTGTGTTGAAGACATTGTTTTTGAATGTACTCTTATATCATGTATTTTCGTCAAATTACTCTGAAAAGTTAACTAATGACATGACTATTGAAGATGTTTTACCAGGAGCATTAATTCGCATTTATGGATCAATGCGATTTATGGTGTTTGAAGGTGACATGAATAAAAGACATATATTATTATTATTGAGTTTTATTTTAAGTTCATGCTGGTTGGTTGAGTTGATCCGGCTCAGTGCCACGACGTTGCTCTCGCGACGTTGAGACTAGATAGGCATACGTTAGCTGTAGAATGTCACGTGGTTATAGATTTTAAATAATGACGTGGATAAAGTAAAGAGAGGGAAACTGCTAACGAACTTTAATACGTGGCCATGTCAGTTATTTTCGGTTTATGTAGAGAGTTAGAAGCATGAGGTTATGTTTGAGTATGACGCCTGGTTACCATAAAACACTTTGGTGAGTTATTTGTTGGTTAACTATTGTTTATATATATCAGGGCTGCTATTGGTTCAACCAACATGTAAAGTTCGTTTAATTTGACCGGTTCATAATACTGGTTCATACATCGTGGTCATCCAGGTGTACAGTCAAACTAACGAGCTAAAAGATAACCATCTGGCAGCGCATGGTCAAGATTAGTTGAGAGTTGAAATCTTTATTCTCTGAAGTTAGCGGAGTACTCCCCCTTTTATAAAAGGAAAATTCAACACGAGGAACTGTATAACATAGACAGTAAACTTACCGAGGAACTGATCTGGTCAAGAGGTCAAGTTTCCTTATACCAGGGTCAAATAATTCTATTTCCCAATCTGTTCTCCTGTAGATAGTTTATCACACATATCTGATCCATTAGCAACGAATTGGAGCGATATGCAAGAGGTGGAAATAATTGACGACGTCTGGTAACTAAAAAGCAACCATATGACTACAGGAAAGAATCCCTCGGCACCTAACATTCAGACCCGAGAAAACGGTGGAGTCTCGGACGTAGCCTTAGTATCTCAGCCGCGCTTTTATTGTAGCTGTTCATGTGGAGACTATGAAGTATCCACACGGCCCCTAGCACCGGCTTAAGCGAAATTAGATACGCCAGCACGGAAGAAAAATTCTATATTGTCTCTGTTACATCACAGACTATCTTAAAAAGGAAAATTCCATTGAAAAGTATATTTAGCAGATTTTTAATCAATTACTGTATCATTATCAAAGGCAATGATAATTCGTGTCAGCTAAACATCTAAACCAGTTTGTGCAGTCAGTGAGAGAAATACCTTGGATTCTCTCTATTCAATCCCCAACTGCCTAATGTTGTCCATTCTTTCACATCTCTTTATTATTGTGCCTGGTCCTAAATGAAGCTGCTTAATTAATTGCCAATTGACACACATCTGTGAATTGATCCACATGTCAGGTAGGCTCAGTTCACACAAAAGTTCTAGACTGACACAATTACCGATGAAGAATAAAATTATTTATAAATACTTCCCAAAACAACTTTCTTATCTAACATAGTGTT
Source organism: Hanleya hanleyi (assembly GCA_036873755.1). NCBI lineage: Eukaryota > Metazoa > Mollusca > Polyplacophora > Lepidopleurida > Hanleyidae > Hanleya > Hanleya hanleyi. Next base: position 67,191 of record JAVTVY010027099.1, read on the forward strand.
TGTTGCAGCACACACTATATAGAAATTTCTGTTCAATATTCTGCCGACAGTCCTAAGAAGAATTGTTTTGTTTTATTTTATTAATGTAGATCTGCAAGTCAAACATGTTATAGTGTGATTTCCCATGGAACAAGGAACATTTTGATATACGTCTTTACTACATTCAAGGAGAATGTAGAAGGAGAATGTAGTATGGTGTTTACTACCCTTCCCATTACATGACTTTCAAAAATTTGCCATTACATCATCCCCTTAATGAATGGCATGCGCCATAAATTTCTAAATTGATTGACGGTGTATCGAATGGCCAGTAATGCTTGTATCATGGTGAATAACGTTATCGATATATGATAAACTTGTCTAATGCAACTAAGTATCAGCTACGACATACGACAAACAGATGTCCTCAACGATGGTTACCCTTACCAATATGATCCTATCTTATCACCAAGTACAGATCATTTCCACACTAAATGCGTATTCTGAGACCTAGGTAATGAATGCATCTCGCCCAACGCAAGAACGCCAGTGTGTGGAGAAAGAAACCAGAACCGTCATGTAAGTCCACATGATTATGTGGCGGGAACATAAAAGTCAACGTTGGTGATAAGTTTTCATCACAGGTTACTAGGGATATAGTTCATGTAATAGGAAATACCGCTTTTCAACGTGACTTGACATGTTGGCAAATGGAGCAAGGGCTGACCACTTTCCCATTTGCCACTACTGGAAATCCCGTTAATTCACGTCACTTCGTCTTACATGGCCGATATGCCGGTCACTATACCTCCGATATTTGGTGTGGTCAATCCTCTCAACGCATGTATTTGCAAGCCGATATATCCTTCTCCTGTGCGAAGACACCTTCAACTTTCAAGTTAAATACTAAACAAACGTTCCGTCAGCACGTCTAGTGTTCAACTTCGAAGGCATTCGAAGATGGCTCGATGAGAAAGACCATTGATATCCATTGCCGATTTCCCAGCAGGCCTTTCACTGTGATGACCTAAAGTGGATATCTCCAATTGTCAGATGCACTGGACATTCTTACACCAAAGCCTTGCCGATGGACTGGACCCACTTGGAGAGTATTTTAAAAACGGTATACCATGGTCACCTTCACGAACTGAATATACACTTAAAAACAAGCTGACGAAACAAACTTTTACTGTATACAAGATCGGCAGTGCAGTGCAGAGATATGGCATTTAATGGCGATACACCAAACCAATTTATTTTGCATCGACTGCTCGGAAAGTTCCATCGGATTTATCTCGTTCCGTCATCTGATAGATTTCGATCCACTGTGCCAGTCCCGAGCGTCCGCTGATATGGACACAGTCGGCGCTCCCGTAATCCTCATTTCACCAGTGTTATCGTGATCAAGGGGAAAACTGGCAAAATACAATTAGGATAGTAATGAATTTTCGAATTGTTTTAATACGTCAGCAACGTGTACGATCCACTGTGGCATAAAACAAAATATTTGATGGAATTAATACGGTCGCAAACATCACTGAGTGCTGTGCAATTGCTTGTGATCTGAACGTGTCGGATAGAGCGATATCCCTTCACATGTCAAAACCCATCTTTTATGCCGCAAATATTTGAAATATCAATGGGAGTCTGATATGATTGTAAAACGATGTGTGTAAAAAGTAGTTATTTGCGATGTGTCCCTGCGTTTATTTAATAAATGTTTTCCAGTGCCTATTCATAATGGCCATTTGTGGAAGTTGCATGGTCTGATTCCGCTGGCGAATGGTTTTTTTTCTGTTCCTAACAAACAGTCAACCCTGAATGCAATTAATTGAAGTGATAATTGAACGCAGCTAAGTCTATTGCGCAAGCAAATAACCAAGGCAACTTAATTCTGTTGAAATAGAAAGTTTGATCTCAAGGGAATCTCCGAAACTGGGAGCCGTTCCATGATCTGGAAATTTCCTTATTTGGGAGTTCTTGCCCGGGTTTACGTACATGCATCATGAACGAAGCTTCAGCGGTAGAACTAATTCTTCTTCAACCCGTAACTACTTTGGGGAATACTTTTGGGGAATGCCATTGTCTTAAACTTGTAGAGTGCCACGAACTGCTGACATTCAGACATACATTGCGCGGAGGATTGAACCTAATTAAACTGATTTTAATCCCAGTTCGTGCAGTTGAAGGCGATGAGGCAACCCTTAGAATTTATCCAACGAACAGATTTGCTGTCCACGCATGGAGTTTCTATTCTAACGTTCTCTTTATATCCGAAGTAGGTGATATATATAATGCACATTCTTCATATCCGTCGTAGCTTATGCACGAGTACATGCATATTGTGTACATATCTCTCGCTATAAATATCTTCTGGAAAAATGAAAATTTCAATTTAATCTCGTGAACAATAAGCACAAAAACTGGTTAGACAAAACTGGTTAGACATGAAAACTCTCGTTCCATATATCGCAAACTCTGGCTTTAATATCAGACATAGCCAAATACAAAATCTTTGGAACTATATGTTACAACAGGCGTCTAACTGTACTAACCCATGAGCTTGGGGTCGCACACAGGTGGCTTTACTCAATGTATACCACGAAGCAATTGACTGTATTTCTCCATCGAACTCATCGGCTATTCTTGTTCCATATAGGAGGTCACTGGCTTTCAATAATGCACGAATCGTGTTCCATGAGCGAACCCATTGGCTGTGCTTCACTTACGAGTTCACTCACTGTCCCTTTTCTATGAACGAACCCATTGGCTGTGCCTAACCTACGACTCCATTGCATGTCCGTGGTCCATGAACGAACCCATTGACTGTTTAACCCACCTTTACGTCGCCATTGGTCGTCCGTGTTCCATGAACGAACCCATTGACTGTTTAACCCACATGTACGTCGCCATTGATCGTCCGTGTTCCATGAACGAACCCATTGACTGTTTAACCCACATGTACGTCGCCATTGGTCGTCCGTGTTCCATGAACGAACCCATTGACTGTTTAACCCACATGTACGTCGCCATTGGTCGTCCGTGTTCCATGAACGAACCCATTGACTGTTTAACCCACATGTATACGTCGCCATTGGTTGTCCGTGTTCCATAAACGAACCCATAACCTATATGTACGTCTCCGTTGGCTGTCTGCGTTTGTTTCCGCGTTCTATGAACGAACTCATTGGCGGTACCCAACCTTCAACTCCATTGGCTGTCCGTAACCCAAGAACCCATTGTCCGTCCTTATCCCACGAACCAAATTACTGGTTGCCCGTGTTCCTGCGAACCCATTGGTTGTCCTAATCCCACGAACCCACGATCCTTATCTCAAATACCTATTGATTGGCTGATCTTATCCCCAACTGTTGGGTGGGTTCAGGTTCTTGTTGCTTCAATGCATTTTGCTGAGAAGCAACAGGAACTTGACAATGTGATGTCTAGCACTGTAATATCACTTGTCTTTATTGCACCATGTAAGCGTCTTGTCTGTGTCTTGTGCGCTGTCCTTAGTGTTTTATAGGGTGGATGGAGGGTGTCTGGTTCCATGCTGCTTCAAAGATTTCTTCTTTGAAGTAGCAGGAACACAACTGGGCTGGGTGGTGCTTAGTTGGTTCGTCGTGATATAGCTGAAATATTGTTGAAAGCGACGTTAAATTCTATTCACTCACTCACTCACTCTTATCCCCAACCCAACGATTGGCGGTCCTAGTTTAGCGAATCCAACGATTGTCTGTTCTAATTCAACGAACCCAACGATTCGTTGTTCTCATCCAACAAACCCATTGATTGGCTGTGCGTATCCGATAAACTCATTGATCGTCTTAACGTCGTACCGGTAGTTTTGACAGTTCCAAACTGGTATCAACGCTGCCATGAACACAAAGGAAGCGAAGATATACTTATCATTGTCTTCATAGTTTCAAAGATGACTCTCCGCGCTTTCCAACAAGTGTAATATTCGTCTAGAAATTCACTATTATGCAATTGTTGAACTTTTCTCTATCGGTACGGTACGGGGAGGGTTAAGGTATTACACTGTCATTGATTGTCTGTGAATAACCTACGACCCCATTGGCTGTCTGCGCTGCATGAACGAACCTATTGGCTGTGCCTAACCAACGACTCTCATTGATGTCGATTTTTTTTAAATGTTTGAACTGAGATTGGCATATAACGACACAGTGAAAGGCTGCTCAATGAGCATCGCCCGGGGTCTCTTACCGTCATTGTCGGTAACAGTGGCTTTCCGTGGCCACTGCGTCTGGCCGAAGCTTTTCTTTCGGCTTTCATGGAAACATGTTTTAGCAGAGACGCCATGATTCCTTATACAGCTCATATAGACATCAATCCCGATCAACATCAGTGTCCCAGTGGTGAAAAAGTAGACAAATTAAGAGTTAGTAAGTCATCAATAATTAAGTAAATAGATGGTTTACGGATGGTTTATCGAGCTACTGATTTGTGCGGATAAGTCTCACCCAGAACAAACTACCTTAATCGACTCCAGTATTTCAAAACCCCAAGTGGTGGTCGACGATTAAGCTGGATGAACATACCCGTCGTCGTGGATTTTCACCGATCATCTTCATCAAGGGATTGTAATAATGCCACTATAGTTTGTAACACTTCAGAATTACCGAGATTTCTTTGGAACAATTTCATGTGGGGAAATCCTGCATGACAAAGGCCGTCATCTGAGGGAAATGTATATGTGACATGTTCTTCTCTGAACAGATTTCAGGATCTGTGGCGGAAATCCAGACCGCCCCTCGGAATCTAATGCCGTGCAAATACTGGCAGATTTGAAAATATTTGATCAGCGGGGTTCACTCAGTTATTGACTGTCATTGACCGCTAGGGTCGTGTGTTGAGCACGAAACGTGAACATTAACGCCAAATCACACGTTTTAGGTTTTACTATAGCTTGCTCTATTCGGCCCGGGTGAGGAAAAACCTGCTGGCGCATTCATCTGTGCTGATGACGTCACGTGTCTGAGTTTGCACAAATTGTTTGAGTTTCTCACCTAGCACTTGGCATTGAATAGGGGATATAGTATCATATTGTATCCCAGGTTGAATGCAGGTTGTGAAAATCAGCCTCGAGTTTTCAATCTGTGGTATAAATAGGGGAAATAAAAACAGATATTATTAACATTGTGCAAGATTTTTAAATTGTTTAAGGAAAAAATATGTCGCCTGGCAACGATAGCTGGGGTACAGACATAGACCAGCGAATTGAATGGACGTGACACGCGTACAGTACAAGTCGGTTGATATTTTAAGGACGGATACTCCATGCTCTTGCATAAGACTGTTTGTCAAGTCTATATTCATCCTCAACTTGTTCAGTGGGTTCATTCATTTGACTAATATATATAGTTTCTCTTCAGTTCTGAATAAAACAATTTTAATGCATGGTGCATGGCAATGATGGTCAAGGTATACATACTGCTCATCCATATTTCAACCATAATTAGAGACTCGATGTCCAATGTAAATTGATGCATACCGACAATATATACGACTGATACAATGTCAGTAGTATATAAAACACGGCACAGACCTTATTTTGCCGGGGGAGATAACCCTTGCATCCACCAGGGGGCGCTGTTTTGACCTGTGAACATGTATTGACCTGTCTGTGGGGGTTTCCCATGACGATCACGTGACCTTTGTACATGTCTAGACTTGTTGGTGTGTGTTGATGTACTGGGGTTTTTCCTAGACGGCCATGTTGGAAAATGGCTGTGTTTTTAGGCGGCCATGACAGGGGGCGTGTTTTTAGGCGGCCATTTTTGAACAGGGGGCGTGTTTTTAGGCGGCCATTTTCGAACAGGGGGCGTGTTTTTAGGCGGCCATTTTCGAACAGGGGGGGGCGTGATTGACAGGCGGCCATGACAGGGGGCGTATTTTTAGGCGGCCATGACAGGGGGCGTATTTTTAGACGGCCATGACAGGGGGCGTGATTGACAGGCGGCCATGACAGGGGGCGTATTTTTAGGCGGCCATGACGGGGCGTATTTTTAGACGGCCATGTTGGAAAATGGCGGTGTTTTTAGGCGGCCATTTTCGAATGTTTTTAGACGGCCATCTTGGAAAATGGCCGTGTTTTTAGGCGGCCATGTTGGAAGGGGGCGTGTTTTTAGGCGGCCATTTTCGAACAGGGGGCGTGTTTTTAGACGGCCATCTTGGAAGGGGGCGTGTTTTTAGACGGCCATCTTGGAAGGGGGCGTATTTTTAGACGGCCATGTTGGAAAATGGCCGTGTTTTTAGGCGGCCATGTTGGATAGAAAAACGTATAAAAGGGGATAATTTTTAGGGGTTGGGTGTATTCATTGCACTACCTTACTTACCTGACCTGACCAGCCTGCCTGCCTGCCTGCCAGCCTGCCAGCCTGACCTGCCTGACCTGCCTACCCTGCCTGCCTGCCTGCCTGCCTCCCTGCCTACCCGATCACTGCCTGTGTGTAGTAATCTGCCTGACCAGTATCATTGACCAGTATCACTGAGTACCACCAATCAACACCTTACACGTATGTAATATAAATTATTTTTTAATAATATCTATGCTAGGAAATACCCCCCCCCCACTTCTCGGAATTTTTCAGCTTAGGTCTTTAGGAGAACGTGTCACAGTGAAAAAAGACATCACAGTTATTTCCCTATATTATGGAAACTTTTAGCGGCCAATTTTAGTATCTATAGGTAGGCATTTATATATTGGCAGAATTTTCTCGTGTAACTCAACCATCCTTCACATGGATCGGCTGTTTTTATGTCAACAAAACACCTCTATTTTTAGTTTCATTCGCGCGATTGCATGGACGTCCACTGCCGGTTTTGGACCATTTATAAATGCAAATTTCACGTATTTTGTCAAAGCAGCTCATGACATATAAAGCTCGAGTAATTCTCCACATATGCAGTCAGTCCTCCGGGATATTTTCCCAGCAACTTGACAAGGAACACGGAATGGGACACCGTACATTTGTTCTACGTTACACATTCCCGCTACATCATGAAATATCCGTACACCATCTCTATATATGCCTACGATCTTACTATTTATAGAGTTTGTCGCTCAAAATCATTCATTGACTTTATCAACAAGAATTACACCATGCCTCGCGCATGGCTCACGCCATACGAACACAACTGGCAGACGACATGATCCAACAATTGACTAAACAGACAAGATCTCTCCTACCAGTACGTCTCAATTTATCACAATACATTCTAGAATAATATGATGCACGAATTTAAGAGTTTTGTGTCACAAAATGGCGTCTAGGGTCACAATTGGTACAATTCCCCGGATATTTCTGCCTTTCCAACCATAGCGCCATCTATTCACACTGACGCAAGGGAGACAACTCGGTCTAGGTCAATCCTCTCATTCGCGCATTTCCATAAATTTTGCCTGAAGTAGGGGTGGTCATTTTTTGTGGGTTTTACTATGGGCTGTGAGATTGTAGAATACGCTGGGGAAAAGCTATGAAATTTGTTTTTAAGTACCGGGTAGGTCTGTATATAACCCCATAGGCCTACTGGCTCAGTGCATAGGTGCATATTGGGTGGACATGTTGAGGTCTAGGTGAGCCCCTAGTGAACCGATGATGTCGGTTGAGGTCTTATTTTGAAGCTCTCGTGGAGTAGCATTCCACTGGACTAATGGTCCGTCCGTGTCCAATAGTCTGCGCATGCGCAGTCTGGCCGTAGTATAGAAAGCAGGCATCTTGGGTGCTATGTGGGTGTATGTTTGGGATAGAGAGGGACCGCTATGGGTTCGAATGGGTCGTGGAAGGTGTCATGTTGTAGCTCTCGGGGGAAAAAAATCAATCGGCGAGTAGTAGACAAAGGGAAAATTGGGAAGTACTGACCATGCCCCAGAATACTTCAAGGTGATATGCATATCACGGCCTTAAGGCCTATGTAAGATGTAATCTACTTCACATTTTAGTAGTATAAAAAGCGCAAGTCCTATTGACCTTGCCCCTCCAAAGAAATAAGAAGTCGTGACCGATTCATTGTCAAAATCGGCTCTATTTTACAGGAGTATATACGATCAGGATGAGGCGACGTGACCGATCGAGATCTCCCTTGGCGCGTGAGAATGTGAGAGGCGAACACGACTTTCCTGAGGATCCAGCTGTGCCTCCCGCTGACGCCTTGCCAGAAGACCACCCTGTGAGTGACATCTATCGGCGCCATTGGAGCACCATCCGACGATGTTTCCACCGTCATCGCCCTATTCAAGACTTGTATAATTTCCGGCTACAGGACCTCACGTATCTTCCTAACTATGCCGAGAACATTTTCAGAGACCAAGTGACAGCGTTCAAAGTGAATATGACATTCGGCTATATTCTACGGCACAAAGAGACGGACCAGTTACGGTATTTTTATCCGAGCAATAATACCTATGTGTTTGACAAGCCATTCACCATCATCAATCGTGCGTCACTGGAGCCCCTCATCGACCAACTGACTACGTTGGACCCATTGGAATGGGCCCGATTGCAGCGGCCCAACACCAAATGGATTGTGGAAATGGTCACCAACGTGACATTTTTCGTGACCAAAATGAGAGATCATCCTATCGGTGCTCCTGTAATTCTTCCAGCTTGGCTGCTCAATCGAAAAGGACTGTATGCATTAACCGGAGGAAAAAATGGACCCTACAAAGACCAGAAATGTCTGTTCCGGTGTTTGGCCATTCATTTGGACGAATGTCATCCCCAGACTTGTGATAGTAGGGCCAATATCTATTGGAGACAATATTTAGAGGAACGAGACCTGGACGCGCGGCAGTTCCGGGGAGTCCCATTCAAGAATTTGGATGTCGTGGAGTCACTGTTCAACGTCAATATCTTTGTGTACCGTTTACTACGGGAAGAGAAGGAGGATGAAGAGGAGGACGACACATTTGTGGCTGAATTGGTGCATCGTTCTTCAGAACGGTATGCTTCCACCATGAAAGTCAACATCTTCGACGACGGCGGGGTGAATCATTTTTCCCTGATCTACGATATGAGTCTGTACGCGCAATCCTACAGTTGTGCCCAATGCCATCGGGTGTTTAAACACTCTGGGCTTTTACATCGACACGAGAAGATTTGTGATCACACTGTGAAACGGAAATTTCCTGGCGGCGTGTACCATAACACGCCTACTATTTTCGAGGAACTCGCCGATGAAGGTCTCATCATACCAGAAGAGCATCGTTATTTCCCCTACCGGGCATGTTACGATTTCGAGGCGATTTTGGAACCGATGGACGCGGCCTCGGCGAAAACACAGTGGACACAGCGCCATATTCCCCTGAGTGTCAGTATTTCCAGCAACGTACCTGGCTATGATGCTGCACCTGTCTGTTTCGTGTCCGCCGGCGACGCCCATGACTTGATTACCCGGATGATGGTATATTTAGAAGAAGTGAGTGCAGCTAGTACAGAACTATTGGTGTCCAAGTTCCAGGACGTACTGGACCAACTCGACGACAGGATTCCTACACTTGGTGTATCGTTCAGCGACGATGAAGAGTCAGAGATGGAGCATAGTGGTCAAATATTTGACAGAGAAGAAATGGAGCATAGTGGGCAAATATTTGACAGAGAGGAAATGGAGCACAGTGGGAAAATATTTGACAGACAGGAAATGGAACACAGTGGGCAGGACATTCAACTGCAGGATGTCCCTTTACCTAAACCGTATGCGGAGAAATTGAAAATCCGCTTCCTGCAATACTTAGGCCAGTTACCGGTGCTCGGATTCAACTCGGGGCGATACGATCTGAACATGGTGAAGGAATTTCTATACCCTTACTTGGCCCAGTCCGATACCATCAAGTCCGTCATCAAAAAGATCAACAACCACATGGCCCTCACCACCACATCACTCCATTTCCTGGATGTACGGAACTACTTAGCTCCCAATTATAGCTACGATCAGTGGGTGAAGGCCTATGACTGTGCACAAACCAAAGGGAAGTTCCCTTACACCTACATATCGACGCTCGACCGCTTGGAGGAAACACAGTTGCCACCCCGGGACGCGTTCTATGACGATCTCAAGCAAGTGGAATGTTCGGAAGACACGTACCAGGAACTACAGCAGGTATGGAACGACCAACACATGCAGACCTTGCGAGATTTCCTCATATGGTATAACAACTTAGATGTGGTCCCTTTCCTCGAAGCGGCCGAGAAAATGGTTCAACTCTTTCGTCGCGAGATGCACGTCGACATCTTCAAGGAGTGTTTGAGTTTACCGGGTGTGGCGCTTCGCCATCTCTTCCAAGAGTGTCCTACCTACTTCTCGCTGATACAGCAAAAAGATGAGGACATGTATGATTGTTTAAAACAGAACATCGTCGGCGGACCTAGCCTTATTTTTCACCGTTATCATGAGAAGGATGTCACTACTCTTCCCGGTGGAAAACCCTGTGCCAAAATCATTGGATTTGACGCCAATGCCCTGTACCTGTGGTCTCTCGCCCAACCCATGCCCAGCGGGCATTATACGCGCTGGTTGGCAGACGGTCAACATTTCACACCTCAACGTACGCCGTACAAACATCTCGCCGACCAGTGGTTGGATTGGGAAGCCGATCGACGGGGAATTTATATACGCCATCAGACCAACGCCACAGAGAAGCGCATAGGAGATCGTCGACTCCCCGTCGATGGGTTTGCCCTTGTACAAGGAACACCGACCGTATTTCAATTTTATGGGTGTTACTGGCACGGCCACCAATGTCCTTTCAGCGCTGGACGCTTCAACGAACGACGTGGGAAATCGGCAGAAGAATTACGAGCAGAAGTGGTGGAGAATGGAGATTACGTCAAAGAGTTGGGGTACGATCTTATCGAACTGTGGGAGTGTGAATTTCACACCATGTGCCAGGCCCTCCCACACTTACGCGACTTCCTTAAAGCGCGCGAGTACCCGCTCAGTCGCCGACCACTCTTGACCCTGCCACAGCTTTTCGACGCCGTTCGTTCCGGGACCCTGTATGGATTTGTCGAATGTGATCTGCATGTTCCCGACCATCTCAAGCCACTCTTCGCCCAGTGCCCGCCTATCTTCAAGAACACGCTGGTGGGTCGGGCTGACATTGGAGAGACCATGGGCGCCTATGCGGAGCAACACGAGTGTTTGTCTCGACCTCGACGGATGTTGATTGGCAGTATGTGGGCAGAGAAAATCTTGCTGGGTACCCCTCTGCTACAGTGGTACATGAGCCACGGTTTGGAAATTACCAAAATATACCAAGTGATACAGTACGTACCCAACGCCTGTTTTGCGGAGAATGCCGACATCGTGAGGTCTGCCCGTCGTCAAGGTGATCAAGATCCTAGTCAGGCCATCATCGGTGAATCGTGGAAGTTGACAGGCAATGGTTACTATGGAAAAACGGTCACCAACCAAGACAAGCACGTCAACGTCAATATCTGTACTACACCACAAGCCCGCAAAAAGATCAACTCGCCTCTGTTTCGGTCCGTCGACGTCATCGATGATGATACATATGAAATCTCTTCAGCCAAAGGGGTCATTCGTTACAACTTGCCCCTCCAAATTGGATGTATGGTATACCAGGTGGCCAAACTGAGGATGCTCCAGTTTTTATATGATTTCATGGGTGTGTATTTTAATCCATCCGATTGGCAACTCATGGAAATGGACACGGACTCTGCCTACATGGCCGTCTCTAATGCGGATTGGGAGTCCCTGGTCAAACCCGAGTTACGCGCACAGTATGAGGTGGAACGGGACCAGTGGCTACCTCGACGTGACCATTACCAGTACGACAAGCGGACGCCGGGCCTCTTCAAGCTGGAGTGGAGTGGAGATGCCATGATCGCCCTGTCGTCCAAGACCTACTTCTGTTACGGTGGAGATGGAAACAATAAGTTCAGTTGCGAAGGGGTGAACCGGCGCGATCCCAACATCGACAAAGCCTTGTACCTGAACGTGCTGCAAAGCCAGACCAGTGCGAGTGGGACTAACCGAGGATTCCGGGTGGTGGACCACCAGATGCGGACGTACATCCAGAAACGAGATGCCTTTACTTTCTTTTACCCGAAACGGAAAGTTCTTCCCGATGGCATCAGTACCACTTACCTGGACTTGTGAACATATATTATACCCGGACTTGTGATTTCTAATGGACATACATATTTGGACTCTAAATTACTCTCTATATACATTACACCATGAACTTGTTTGTCATTCTTTTGAATAAGTACTCGATATACGTCAGTTCGATGACTCGGTTTAACTGTTATATACTCCACTGTGATTTCTCTCTCTATACATACGTTCACCTCAATTCTTGTTTGCAACGTTCTTATATACTTGTACATACATTCTTGTTCACTTGTTCACCTTAATAAATATTCGAACTTCACTTGGGTTTTCATGAAGTTTTTTATTGAACACCACCACCACCACCGAAAAATTCGTACTAACCATGCTCCGAGCAGGTTATATCATGGTCTTAACACCTATGTTGGGTTTCTGGGTATTGATGGGTCACATCCCGAGCACTGAAAGAGTTCCAAATGTTTCCTTAGACGTCCGGATGTTCAACCTCCGGGACCTTTCCACCGGCCTGGCCCGACCCGGCCGCAGCGCGCGCGCGCGTTCTCCGGAAGTGCGCGAGGTTGTCCGTGTGGGTGACTTGAGCTCCATACGTGCCTTTCACCGGGCAGACGCGCAGTAGAGGTACGTTGCTGTCGCCGACATTGTGTGCATCGACCACGTCCGAGTAGATGTACAGGCCATACATACCACCACGCATGTCCATCGGGATGTGGGCTCTCTCGCCGGTGGGGCCAGCGTACCCCCGTAGATCGAGACCCAGCATTTGCTGTAGGGTAGGACTGAGTTCGACACTCACGTTGGGGCTGAGCGTGAGATTGGCCTTGTCGTTGTGTGCGTTGTAATCGAAGTCCACATGATTTTTGAAGGGGAAAGATTTGATGGGTTTTGAAGTATTCGTGACGTCTCGTAGAGACTTATAATGCATCAGACTTCTCAGTCCACCCATGAACTCCTTGGGGGTATCGTATTGACCTTCGGGTAGTTTGAGTCGAGTTTCTTGTCCTTCGTAGGTCACCTCGTACCATACTTCATTGGCTCGCACGTTGTACCACGAGTAAGGGTATTGGATATCCACGAGTCCACATTCCCAGCGTCCAGGTAAATGCAACGGTTGCGGTAACTGGGTCACGTACTTGGTCAAGGTGTTGTCAGGAAACACATCAGCCGAGCTGTTACTGGGTAGGGTGAGGTAAAACATGATGACTGAGCTGTCCTGCTGCTGCTGTTGGTTTTAATACTTCTCCCAGCCCTTGGGCGCTAATCGTCGTGATGGTCGCGGTGACTTAGCTCTTGGTGGTTGCAGGGGGTGGCGTGGTAAAAGGGGGGAAAAAGTAGGTGCCCGCCGTGGTGGTGATTTGGTGGGTGACTCCGGTTCCCAAGGTTCTGGTGGTGTACTCACATTCTGCATAAAGGCCCAGCGCTCGGGGTTCCCCACCAATTCCTATGGTACATGCATGTCTTTCAAGCCTTGAGCGAAGACCTCCCATCCTCGAGGATTCGTGTGCGTCCTGCGTTGACGCATCAGGTCATTCACTAAATCCGTCATGTGGGTACCGGGGACCACCTGATTCTGTACCAGGAGTTCGCCTTTATCATTCCAAGTCATGTTAGGATTCTGTTTCATCCGTTGTAATACCAGGCCAGCTTGTTTCTTGAACGATGCAGGTACACTCTTCAGGACTTCGTCTTCCACCCACTGTGGGGCTGTGGGTGGTACCCCTGGTAATGGCGGCTGTTGGAGCGGTGCTGAGGTCGGCGGTGTGTCACGTGGTGGTGGTGGTGGTGCTGGAGTAGAGAGGGTTTTGTATTGGTCCATGAACGTCATGTACCGCTGAAGCGTCTCATTGTACCGTTGTACTTTCTCACTGTCGCTTAACCCCGGTCTCTGTAAGATCTGACGCATCTCTTCATCGAGGGTGTTTATCGTCTTCACCGTAGAAGGTACGGGGTACGGTGATTGGAGGTTTTGAAGGAGCCGAGGTTCGACGAGGACCATTTTTTTCGTGTGGTTCATTGTCGGCCGAAGAGTCCACCCAATACTGGACCCAACACGGAAGCGGCCAACGGTGCTAAGATGGCCCCGAGAAAGCCGCCTTTCTGTAACACCTTTTTCTTTTGTGTTTGAGAAACTCGCTTCTGGACTAAGGTTCTTAGACCTGTCTTATGCTTGGTCAACTTCGCCTTCTGAGCCGGAGTCAGTGGTACGTTGCCTTTTAAGATATTGAGTCCAATCTCGCACAGACAGCACACGAGAGCAGGGTCTGCACCGCGTACAATGGTTCGAACCAACTCGGGTGGGGCCGTCTTCAATACACGGAGCGTTGGGGCGTGCTTCCGTACTCGCGCAGACATCCTGTACAACTAATGCTAGAACCCACAACTCTGCTCTTTTTATCTACCTCAGAGACAAAAAATCAACCATGATGTGGTATTCATTCTTTTATTATCCCCATCATCAAAACACACACACCCCAGCTGGGGGAGCCACTGTAGGTGTGTTTACATTATTTTTGCATGTACACGTGGTGAGTCTCTCCGGGAAAGATGCCGGTCCGTAGTCGAAGGTGTTCGGGGGTGGCTTGCTTCAGGTCGAAGAGCATATACCCGTGCTGAGGGGTTGTCGCATCTTTAAAGGCTTCCAACGCAAACGCAGTGCGTCCAGGGTACATCTGTCTCGCCAGGTGCAGCAGTTGAGTGGTATCTCTCGGGTTTTTGAAGACCACCATGTAGTGGGCATTTAAGCTGATGTTCCGATGTTCTTTGTTTTTGCTGAACAGATTCTGCACAATGTAGATGATGCTGAGCCGTCGATGATGGCTGCCTTTGGTAAAGATTTGGGTGACCCGACTGTCCGTCTCCGCCATCAGATCATCCAGAACCACCAAGGTGTCGGGTTCCAAATCGGTCAGGTTAGGTAGGCCTTCCACGAACGTGATGTGGGGCATTGCTTCATACGCTGCCTGCCATTCTCCGTAACACCACACGACTCGGGCAATGGGTGGAGTGATCATGCTGTCGGCGTGTTCGAGGAGCTTCCTGAGGAAGTGCGTTTTGCCGGAGCCCGTCGGTCCTGCGATGACGCAAGTGAAGGGATGCTGCCACCGAGGGTCCATGGTTGGAGGTGTATCCGCTGTCGTGGTAGTCCGCTCTTGTAAATTTCGTACGAGTGAACTGGAGTGGTGGGTACAACGTCGGTCGTCGTTGTCTGTTCACTGCGAGTGATGATGGTGGTGGTGGGTACAACGGTGGTCGTCGTTTTCGGTTCACTGTGAGGGATGAAATCCGGTGGGTCTTCAGACGTAGTAGGTGTACTTGGCGTAGGTGTGGAGCTCGTTGTGGCTTGTACACGGGTTGTGGTGGTGACTAGGCTCGATCCGGGGTTGACTGGTGCTCTCTGTAGACCGGTTTCACTGATGGCTGGTGTTCTCAATTGGTTAAGTAACGTGCTGACATACGCTACGTCGTAAAACACACCTCCGTACAACACACTCAGCAGGGTTAGCAATATCACCACAAAGCCTACTTGCACTTTGCGCGTTTTGGGAGACGCTGTGTTCAGAGACGGTTGCACCGTGTTCATGGTCGAACGTGGAATGAAGGATGACGATAGTGGTGTCTGGCTTTATAGTCGTTTCACCTGGTTGGCTGCGACCCAGGAATTGAAGGAACTGGGCCAGCCTTGCCATTTCACGAAATGAAACAGTTTGCCACGTCGACGTTCCGTTTTCAAAATCTGCTCCACCGTGTAGTAGTCTTGCTGTGTTTTTACGACAGGCTGTAATTCCATCTCGTAAAACGTGCCTAGCAACGGTTCCCCTTGAAGATCTTCCAGTTCATAGACTCGCCGCTGTCGGGGTAGGCGCCGTTTAATCAGGAAGTGCTCATCGCTCCAGTTGGGCAAGTAACTTTTCTCGAACTTGCCCTTGACTTTATTGATCCGTACAGGGTCCCCGACCTTGAACACCGCCTTCGGTGCTCGTTGCGATTGCCTGGGGTACAAGACACGCCGGACTTGGGCTTCATTGCGTTGGGTCACGGTAATGGGGGCTCTCTGTATACTTCGATGATAGGCTCGATTGTAACCCCTCACAAGTTTCGGGAGAACATCGATGTACCGTCTTGTATTCTTATAGGTGAAATATTTATACATACGACCTTTGAATGTCCTGTTGAACCTTTCCACCACGGACGCCTTGGTCTCGTTGTACGTATGGAAGAAGAAGACCTTCTGTTTCTTGAGAAAGGCTTGGAACGTCTGTTGAGGAATTCCGTGCCTTCGTCGGTTTGCAAATACAAAGGTTTGCGCCCGGTCTTGAAGATGTCTTTGAACGCCGCTATGAGATTCGCCCCCGTTTTCGTCCGGATGGGTACCACCCACGCATACTTCGATAGGATATCGATGGACGTCAAGATATACCGATTCCCATCATTGTGTTTGGCAAAGGCGCTCATATCGACCAAATCCGCTTGCCACTGGGCATCTATTCCTCCCACGATGACCCGGTTCCGTAGAAAATGGCGACGGACAGCTCGATGTAAGGTATAGGTGTCTTGTTTTCTTAACCAATCTCGGACTTGAGCACGTTGTATCCCCTGGGGTTTGGCCGCTCGATAGAGAGCCGACAATGCACTATAGGCCACCGGACTGTCGGGACTGTAGTATAAGTTATCCAACACCTTCTCCCAGCGCTTCATGGTGACACAATGATGATGGACCCGGAGAGTATGGTTTATTTATAACAAGTTTCTACCACCGTTGTGTTGGTTGACTCAGTTCAGCCGGATAGTCTATAGCCTCGTCGTCTGGTTCATGACTAGACAGTTGCTCATTGGGTTCAGCCAGCGCGTCCTCAATAGCACGAGCCCATCCCAACTGGTCTGATGACCGCTCGTCCGGTGTAAAGAGCTGGTCCACAATAGGCACCACTTTCTCCAAGGCTGTCCACAGATCAGGGTCTAGGGTGAAGCTTTGCGTAGGATCGTGGTAACGTCCCACACGGGCAAAGAAGGGTCCACGGTGTACGTAGTTGGCGTTCTCGAGGTGGATGAGGTTTCCGTCGAGCTCACCGCTCAACACCCGTTTAAATTTGGTCCAGCCATCACGGTGTAGGGTAACCGTAGTGGATGTGTACTCCGAATCCCACCCACAGGCATCCCGATCTTCCACGAGGGTGACTTTATCTTCATAGACGTGTAACCCCACCTGGGGTGTAAGGGGCAGGATGGCTAGTAGGACGGGTGACATGCTTGACCCAATGACGATCGTTGAATGACACACACTGTGTCTGACCCTCGTATTTATAGTCCCACTGTCAATGCCGCAGCGCCAGGGTCAATAGGGCACAGACTATTGTGAGGCCAATCAGCCGTCGCTGGTTCCGGCGTGAGCGCTCGTGGTCCATAGCCCGAGCATCAAGGATGGCTGTCATAGTCCAGTAGTGGTGAGTGATGGCACACCTCTCCATCGAGTGCACTCTGTCGAGGACCGCTTCTGTGAACTCGTTCAGGATCTGGCGTCGCCCCTCGTTGTCGTCGCCATCTGCAAACATGGACCGGACCACCGCTCGGTAACCCGTGAATGAATTCACCACGGTGGCATGCTGTAAAAGGCGAACCGCATAGGGCTGGATCTCCGTCATGGCTCTGCGACCGTAGATAGGCCAAAGAATGCAGCAAACCCCTAAAAATTTTCCCCTTTTATACGTTTTTTTCGTGACATTCGGGTGTTTTCGGGAATCTCCGTGACATCTTCGGGAATCTCCGTGACTCTTCGGTCACCTCCGTGTACGATATTGTGGAAAACCCCCCACAGACAGGTCAATACATGTTCACAGGTCAAAACAGCGCCCCCTGGTGGATGCAAGAGTTATCTCCCCCGGCAAAATAAGGTCTGTGCCGTGTTTTATATACTACTAATGTCTCACCGGACAATCTACTGGTCATTGAGTTGGTTTCAAATTTCAAACTTTGCTTTAAGGATGAAACACTTGTATGGAAGTTTTTATGTTGATTAATAAACTGCAAAACAGCTCATAATTATTTGATTTTTGGGGGATAAGAGTGAATAGATTTTCGGCTAAGTTCCTCCGTTGTTGTTATATTTAGTAAGGTTCATCAACTGGCTGCAAAATATTGTTCACTAATCTTTTCAAATAATTTGGTTAAAATCTCACTGATAAGACCACGCTTTATCATCAAAATATAAGGAGATCAACTTGCTTACGTTGGTAACGTACACCGTTCAAGAGTTTCAAATTTTGAATCGAATGTTGACTGTTAGTAAAGACGGAAAAAGTTCCTTGGAGCGATGATGTAAGAGAGAGCCTCGCTGTCAAAATAGTGACAGGCACGGCGGAAGCAATTGGTGATTGGGGGGGGGGGCACTATCAAAGCACAAATAGGCGAGAGTCCAGGGGCCGCCCAGGCCCCGGAAGCTCTAGGGGTCTTAGATGGCCGGAGACGCGTTCTAGCGTATTTCCGAGTAATAAAACAAGAAATCTTCACAAGTGTAATCTCTGTATATTTTGCCTGTTTTGTTGTTTCTCATTTTTTTTAATATTCCACGTCAAGAAAATGAGAATGTTCGGAAGTAGAAATAAACTAAATGTTAAATATATATTTCATTCAAAAGATTCATCAAGCTTTAATCATGTCAACAACACAGATGTTTTCTACTTGTCATGCTTGTTGGGGAGCCGAACACAGGTCAACTTATGAGTGTGAATGAGCCATCCTCCATGATACAGTTCTGTATACCGGTACTCCTATCTCCATACCAGGCCTTGTGGGCAGATTAGGGCTGTACAGTTATTACTGGAACTGTCCGTTTAAAGTATCAACCAATGAACGGCGGGTGTTTTGGGGCAATACGCTACCTTCGTGGAAACTCCGTTTAATTAGATTAAAGCTCAGTTTAAGGAAGCTTCTTGAAATTGGGGCATGCTAGGAACTGACATAAGGCATTCCAAACAGAGAGGCATGCTGTGCCGAGTTGGAACTCCTAGGAACTCCATGGCATACTTTTTGGAACTGGGCAGACAAAGGATGGCTATGCCATAACAAGCCATTCCAATTGGAACTCTAATCCATCCAGATCAGAACACCACACTGGGCATGGTGTATTCGATTAGCCTAATCGGCATATGCCATTCCTATCAAGGAACTCATGTTCTCATTTCAAGAAGCTCCCTAAGTAGAGAACAAGCTGACGGACAAACTCTTTGAAGTCCGAGAGGAAACAACATGAGGGCGTATCTTAAATAAAAAAAAAATCTCGGATAGCCTATAAACATCTGACTTCAAAGCAACCAGATGGAGATATTGACTCTCACTTAATTCGTTCAAATATGTGCATGTTCGGAGAGATCATAAGCTCGCAAATATTTCCTGTTGAAGTGGCTGATATTCGTTGTAGTGTACAAGCTATCCATCATGGCTTGGATTTGACAGACGAACCATGACTGAATTGGGATTATGGAATGAGCAAGTGTGTCCCTCATGCTTATTGAAAAGTAAAATCTGCATTAAATACAGATATAGGTTTTTCGCTTTATCGTTTTCTTTTTTATCTGTTTCTGCCTTTTTCTTGTTTTGTTGTTGTTTTTTTTGCTGAAAATATTGGGGGGCGCATGCCCCCCCCCCCTGTTCCGCCGTGCCTGAGTGACATGGCTCCCATTTATGTGAGAGTCGTGATCTCACTATCACGAAGGCATGACTCTCTGTTGAGAATGTAGATTTAGACACAAGACAATAAAATGACAATGGAAAGGAAGGGAGGTAATATGGACACTTTTTGCATACAAGAAGTGTACCGTATTCAGTTACATCAGGACTTGCATTAATTAACATGGTACTGCTGATAAAATGTCCTAACGGTATCGTTCAAAATTTAAGCGATGAAACTGTTGACCTCTTATTTTTTCCAAGTTTCTTGTGTTTTGCACGATATGTGTGCCCAGTTTCTTACAAAGAACTATCAAGGATGGGGCAAATGAAATACTGACAACATAAACTCAATAGGCAGAAAAAAATGTCGTCATTTCAGTTCAGGTATATTTCACTATAGCCACTTGTCTGGGCATACATGTTACATGTGGTTTCGATTGAAACAAACAAATATTTTCTGCATGGTTGTTGTCTTGCACCGAGCTCATCGTCCGAATACACATCGCACGTACGCTATATGCATGCTCAATGTCGTATGTGTGAGAGAACAAAGCTCGAGGTGAGGGTCGTGAGAACTACCCAAGTCAATTTCTGTGGAAGGAAATCACGATTCCGCCGCAATATCGGTCGTACACCTTCACACTTATTAGTTTTTCCTTCCAGAGAACTGTCATGAAACATTTACAAGTCTGTACGACATGGTGCATTTGATCTACACTCCTTGTCCATCTGTTGCTATAGTAACCAGGTGAGTCATTAATTTCCATCATCTTTGCCTTACCTGGATCGATGTCACCCTTGATGGCGAGTTGTTTTTTTTTCCGTAATAAAATGATTTTTGCCTCATGTGGCTGATTGATTCCACAGACGATGATCAGATAAATCACGAAGCAGGCACTATTACCTGGTATGGGGCGGATCACCTTCTGGCATGGCAGTAAATCATTCAGTTACTGACCCAAATATATCTGGCTTTATATCATATCTCCAACGAGATCACTGGTAGTGTTATAGATAGTACACCACTATTTTATATCAAAACACTGATGGGCTATATTTGAAACATAATGTGTACAAGTAACGGATTTGGTGACCTCTTTGCCTACAAGAGCACGGGGTTGTGTCATTTGAACTGCTGAATATATGGCCACATTACCAAGAGCTTTGTGATGAATGCCGGTACACCTACATGTAAAAGCAGATATTTCTTTAAAATATAAACATGTCAAAGTC
Organism: Hanleya hanleyi; assembly: GCA_036873755.1. Lineage (NCBI taxonomy): Eukaryota > Metazoa > Mollusca > Polyplacophora > Lepidopleurida > Hanleyidae > Hanleya > Hanleya hanleyi. The sequence goes on from JAVTVY010027099.1 coordinate 88,182, forward strand.
CGTTTCTTTTCATTCACCAAATCGCTTCGCTTTGGATAACTCATACACAAGCGTATTTGTGAAGGATATAACCATTCTACATTTCTCTCTGTCGGTGAGGAATATCACGCATGCACTGATGGAAAATGGACCGCAGCATTCAAGATCTCCATCTGGCTCTACGCTGCGTAAGTTTTGTCTCAAAGTTTTGTCTCATTCCGCTGAACTCGGGATTAGAGACAAGGGTATATTATTTTATTGTGGAAAACGATTTGGAAATTTAAACGATAAGGATATTACGAATAAAATAGAACATCATGGTGTCTTACTGTCATCATTGGACATTTTTGACGGGTTTTTTCTTGCAAGAAACCTTTTTTTTGTATATATATTTTCATGTTATGCCTGATTGAAATTGGTGCTAACTAATCAAACGTAAAAAGGCTTTTGTTTATTGTAGCTCGTGGACGACGGCTTAATACTGAATGTTGAACTTGACGCCTACACTTGACAATCTCTTACTGATAACAACATTCCATTAACTGATCTTTATTTACACTTGCTCTTCATATTGACCATCATCCCTGGTCATGGTTCGTCTGACAAAGTCAAGTTATGACAGAAGACGAATTCGCCAGGACGGAGACCAGCCGTTCTGTTAATACGCTGTCCGAACAGCCTTCGTGGTCTCATTACCTTTCCGAATATGCTCATATTTGAGAGAATTAACCGTCGGGCAATGTGTTGTATATTTCGTCCCTGTGGTTGTTTTGAATTCACATGTTCGTATCCGTATTTGTTTAATTTAAGGGACGCCCCCATGTCGCTTCCGTCCGGAACTTGCACGATTTTGTCCTCCAGCCTTTTCTCCGCATACACACGACCTTCGTCAAAATATACCGAAACCCCACGAAGGTGGCGTATCACACTCGAACGCCGTTCGAACGCGTCGTTAGTAGGGGGGGTGTCGTTGGGTGCGAACGACCCCCTCCCAGCGCCGAGCTGTATGTTATTTTCCTATGTATGACAACACACTACTGGCCTCTATAATAAGTAAGCCTAGGAAACGGCCTCTCAAAAAATCCTGGCGACGCCCATGATTGTTATTATTTTAAGCGGACGGGTTCGAGTCAGGGAATCGGTACCGTTGTTGATTGGTTAATTATGTTGATTTGGGATAAAAGAAAGAAGGGCGGACACTCAAATCGGTGAGGTCGCCAACCGCGCTCCAAAAACTCGGGTTATATAACCTGTAATCTCAAAATTCGGACAAACTTCATCTCAAACAGGACGACGAATGGTTAAATTGCATATTTCTTACTTTAGCTTTTTCCGGGCACTTTTGCGAGACTTTTTATCCGGGTTACGGTCAATCTGGACATATCGATTAGAATTTGGTTGAGATATGCACTCGCCCATGGAGGCCAGACCGTAAAAAGCTAAAGTAAGATATGTGCATGCCATTTAATCATTTGTCGTTCTGTTTGAGATGAAGTTTAAGTTCTGTTTGAGATGAAGTATCGCGAAATGGAACATGTACTGTAATTATATTCAAGCTTAACAGCTTTATTATCGTCGTTGATGCAGTCGTTTAGCACCAGAATTACAAACGTCTAGTCCATCGTTCAATATTCAGCCGTCGTCCGTTAAAGAATTTCCGCGTCCATAATCCAAAGACCTATCTCATATTCCATATAACAGCATTATCACTAAATTAAAAAAAAATCAACGAAAATCATAGTATACATAAACATAAGCTAGTTTCCTGCAGGAGAGAAACGGTCAACAGTTTTCAATGATGCCGGCAAGACATCGTGATGTTCCAAATATATCAAAGCCGCTGGGGATAGTTATCTGCACCCTGGACACTTTTGAGCGTTACCATCCATACGTTAGGTACGGTACCATTGGGTACGGTTACCCCCATCGCCCATTTTACTTTTGTGTGGTTTTAGCCTCCTACTATCTGTGGTTTTGCTGCATGTGTTCCAATCATCGCCCTATTCGATCTGGAGAGATACACTTATATATATGATAACTCTTGGGTCTTATTAGCAATAACAGTATTTTCGTTATTTTGGGATAACACTATCTTAGAATAGCACAAATTCTAGTGCTGAAAATTTGGTCGAGTCCCCTGCGGGATTCGAACCAGCGACCCCAGAGTCAGGCACCTAATCGGCAGCACTGTATGTCGGCGATCTAAACCACTCGGCCAACGGGCCTCCCACAAAAATAGAAGGTAGCAGATCGGGAGTCTTCAAAGCGAACAAGCAGTACCCCTCTGATGATCGTAATGACACAGCTCCCACGCAAGACTACCGATCTGCTACCTCCTATTTTTGTGGGAGACCCGTTGGTCGAGTGGTTTAGATCGCCGACATACAGTGCTGACGATTAGGTGCCTGACTCTGGGGTCGCTGGTTCGAATCCCGCACGGGACTCGACCAAATTTTCAGCACAACAATTTGTGCTATTCTAAGATAGTGTTATCCCAAAATAACGAAAATACTGTTATACGATCACTTTCTAAATGATAAAAAATATACTTACATGTATTAGCAATGCTTTGGCGAATATTGAATGTTACCATCAGAGCTCTAATACTCACTAGTGCTACCATCAGCGTTTGCATTGGCTTCTCTCCAATCTTACTGTCAGAGCTCTAATACTCACTAGTGCTGCCATCAGCGTTTGAATTGGCTTCTCTCCAATGTTACCGTCAGAGCTCTAATACTCACTAGTGCTGCCATCAGCGTTTGAATTGGCTTCTCTCCAATGTTACTGTCAGAGCTCTAATACTCACTAGTGCTACCATCAGCGTTTGAATTGGCTTCTCTCCAATGTTACTGTCAGAGCTCTAATACTCACTAGTGCTGCCATCAGCGTTTGAATTGGCTTCTCTCAAAAGTTACCGTCAGAGCTCTAATACTGACTTGTGCTTCCATCAGCGTTTCAGTTGGCTTCTCTCAAATGTTAACCTCAGAGCACTAATACTCACTAGTGCTACCATCAGCGTTTGAATTGGCTTCTCGCCAATGTTACTGTCAGAGCTCTAATACTCACTAGTGCTACCATCAGCGTTTGCATTGGCTTCTCTCCAATGTTACCGTCAGGGCTCTAATACTCACTTGTGCTTCCATCAGCGTTTCAATTGGCTTCTCTCAAATGTTAACCTCCGAGCACTAATACTCACTAGTGCTACCATCAGCGTTTGAATTGGGTTCTCTCCAATGTTACTGTCAGAGCTCTAATACTCACTAGTGCTACCATCAGCGTTTGCATTGGCTTCTCTCCAATGTTACCGTCAGGCCTCTAATACTCACTTGTGTTTCCATCAGCGTTTGAATTGGCTTCTCTCCAATATTACCGTCAGAGCTCTCATACTCACTTGTGCTTCCATCAGCGTTTGCATTGGCTTCTCTCCAATGTTACCGTCAGAGCTCTAATACTCACTAGTGCTTCCATCAGCATTTGAATTGTCTTCTCTCTAATGTTACCACCAGAGCTCTAATACTCATTAGTGCCGCCATCAGCGTTTGAATTGGTTTCTCGCAAATGTTTCCGTCAGAGCACTAATAATCACTAGTGATACCACCAGCGTTTTGATTGGCTTCTCTCAAATGTTAACCTCAGAGCTCAAATACTCACTAGTGCTACCATCAGCGTTTGAATTGGCTTCTCTCAAATGTTAACCTCAGAGATCAAATACTCACTAGTGCTACCATCAGCGTCTGTATTGGCTTCTCTCAAATGTTAACCTCAGAGCTCAAATACTCACTAGTGCTACCATCAGCGTCTGTATTGGCTTCTCTCAAATGTTAACCTCAGAGCTCAAATACTCACTAGTGCTACTATCAGCGTTTGAATTGGTTTCTCGCAAATGTTTCCGTCAGAGCACTAATAATCACTAGTGATACCACCAGCGTTTTGATTGGCTTCTCTCAAATGTTAACCTCAGAGCTCAAATACTCACTAGTGCTACCATCAGCGTTTGAATTGGCTTCTCTCAAATGTTAACCTCAGAGATCAAATACTCACTAGTGCTACCATCAGCGTCTGTATTGGCTTCTCTCAAATGTTAACCTCAGAGCTCAAATACTCACTAGTGCTACCATCAGCGTCTGTATTGGCTTCTCTCAAATGTTAACCTCAGAGCTCAAATACTCACTAGTGCTACTATCAGCGTTTGAATTGCCTTCTCTCAAATGTTATCATCAGAGCTCTAATACTCACTTGTGCTTCCATCAGCTTTTGAATTGGATTCTGTCCAATGTTACCGTCAAAGCTCTAATACTCACTTGTGCTTCCATCAGCTTTTGAATTGGATTCTGTCCAATGTTACCGTCAGAGCTCTAATACTCACTAGTGCTACATCAGCTTTTGAATTATCTTCTCTTCAACGTTACCGTCAGAGCTCTAATACTCACTTGTGCTTCCATGAGCGTTTGAATTGGTTTCTCTCAAATGTTTCCGTCAGAGCACTAATAAACACTAGTGCTACCACCAGTATTTGAATTGGCTTTTCTCCAATTTTACTGTCAGAGCTCTAATACTCACTAGTACCGCCATCAGCGTTCGAATTGTCTTCTCTCTAATGTTACCACCAGAGCTCTAATACTCATTAGTGCCGCCATCAGCGTTTGAATTGGTTTCTCGCAAATGTTTCCGTCAGAGCACTAATAATCACTAGTGATACCACCAGCGTTTGGATTGGCTTCTCTCAGATGTTAACATCAGAGCTCAAATACTCACTAGTGCTACCATCGGCGTTTGAATTGGCTTCTCTCCAATGTTACCGTCAGAGCTCTAATACTCACTTGTGCTTCCATCGGCGTTTGAATTGGCTTCTTTCAAATGTTAACATCAGAGATCAAATACTCACTAGTGCTACCATCAGGGTTTGAATTGGCTGATCTCAAATGTTAACCTGAAATATCAAATACTCACTAGTGCTACCGTCAGTGTTTGAATTGGCTTCTCTCAAATGTTACTGTCAGAGCTCTAATACTCCATAGTGCTACCATCAGCGTTTGAATTGACTTCTCTCAAATGTTACCGTCAGAGCTTTAATACTCACTAGTGCTACCATCAACGTTTGAATTGGCTTCTCTCAAATGTTACTGTCAGAGCTCTAATACTCACTAGTGCTACCATCAGCGTTTGAATTGGCTTCTCTCAAATGTTACCGTCAGAGCTCTAATACTGACTAGTGCTAACATCAGCGTTTGAATTGGCTTCTCTCCAATGTTACCGTCAGGGCTCTAATACTCACTTGTGCTTCCATCAGCGTTTGAATTGGCTTCTCTTCAATGTTACCGTCAGAGCTCTCATACTCACTAGTGCTACCATCAGCGCTTGAATTGGCTTCTCTCAAATGTTACTATCAGAGCTCTAATACCCACTAGTGTTGCCATCAGCGTTTGAATTGGTTTCTCTCAAATGTTAACCCCAGAGCTCAAATACTCACTAGTGCTTCCATCAGCGTTTGAATTGGCTTCTCTCCAATGGGCTCTGAGCTCTAATACTCACTTGTGCTTCCACCAGCGTTTGAATTGGCTTCTCTCAAATGTTATCCTCAGAGATCAAATACTCACTAGTGCTACCACCAGCGTTTGAATTAGCTTCTCTCAAATGTTACCTTCAGAGCTTTAATACTCACTAGCGCTACCACCAGCGTTTGAATTGGCTTCTCTCAAATGTTACCGTCAGAGCTTTAATATTCACTAGTGCTTCCATCAGCGTTTGAATTGGTTTCTCTCAAATGTTACTGTCAGAGCTCTAATACTCACTAGTGCTACCATCAGCGTTTGAATTGGCTTCTTTCAAATGTTACTGTCAGAGCGCTAATACTCACTGGTGCTACCATCAGCGTTTGAATTGGCTTCTCTCAAATGTTACCGTCAGAGCTCTAATACTCACTAGTGCTACCATCAGCGTTTGAATTGGCTTCTTTCAAATGTTACCGTCAGAGCTTTAATACTCACTAGTCCTACCATCAGCGTTTGAATTGGCTGATCTCAAATGTTGCTGTCAGAGCTCTAATACTCACTTGTGCTTCCACCAGCGTTTGAATTGGCTTCTCTCAAATGTTATCCTCAGAGATCAAATACTCAGAGCTCAAATGTCAGAGCTCTAATACTCAATAGTGCTGCCATCAGCGTTTGAATTGGTTTCTCTCAAATGTTAACCCCAGAGCTCAAATACTCACTAGTGCTTCCATCAGCGTTTGAATTGGCTTCTCTCCAATGGGCTCTGAGCTCTAATACTCACTTGTGCTTCCACCAGCGTTTGAATTGGCTTCTCTCAAATGTTATCCTCAGAGATTAAATACTCGCTGGTGCTACGATCAGCGTTTGAATTGGTTTCTCTCAAATGTTACTGTCAGAGCTCTAAGACTCACCAGTGCTACCATCAGCGTTTGAATTGGCTTCTCTTCAATGTTACAGTCAGAGCTCTAATGCTCACTTGTGCTTCCACCAGCGTTTGAATTGGCTTCTCTCAGATGTTACTGTCAGAGCACTAATACTCACTAGTGCTACCATCAGGGTTTGAATTGGCTTCACTCCAATGTTACCGTCAGGGCTCTAATACTCACTTGTGCTTCCACCAGCGTTTGAATTGGCTTCTCTCAGATGTTACTGTCAGAGCACTAATACTCACTAGTGCTACCATCAGGGTTTGAATTGGCTTCTCTCCAATGTTACCGTCAGAGCTCTAATACTCTCTAGTGCTACCATCAGCGTTTGAATTGGCCTTTCCTTAGTGTTACCCTGGGTTCTGGTTTATGTTGAGCACTATGACTCTCGGCATACTCCCGAGTGTTGTTTTCTAGTTTCTGGTGATTGTTATTGTTAGATCCATAAATCTGTTGGAAGATACAGTCAGTAACTACTGATGTAACGTTCGGCTTTGTTACAGTGTTAGTTGTAGTATAACGACGTGGTTTCGTGGGCGGCATTATCAGATATGTGATTATTATTGTTATCATTCGGTTTTGTGGCTACATTTGGATACTTGGTCAGAAGGTAAAATTTAGAAAAGACCACGGAAATTGCGTTAGCTAAACCTCAGGAGCAGAAGTGTTACACTATCATAACTGGTTTCTATATATCCTGACTCTACACAGCTAAGAAGATGGCGCATACATCATTGTAATGCATATACTTGTTGAAAAAGAATTTTTCAAGGATTCCAAACATATAGATTGCTCGCTGAAAAATTGTTCGTTGCGAACACTTTCGAATTTTTAAAAACAAAACTCATTTAAAAATGATCCTCCTTTATTAAATGGCTATTTTCAAAACGGCATTCAACGCATTCTGACTTACATCATCATTTCGGTGGAAGACAACAACAGGAAATCCGTGCCGTGTCTCAAGTCCAAAATGTTGGTCTGGTTCTTTTTCTATTGGCATCTGATCGGAAATTGCTTTACAAAATCGAGCAACTAACAGATTCAAAACTTTGAAGCTGAATCTAAAACAAGCAAATATATTTATAGAAAGTCTTAGACACTGATCAGGAGTACAAGTATATCAAACAATCATACCAAATTTCAGGTCTCTAGAATAAATATTTTTCGAGAAATAAACCGTAAACATGCAGGTGGATACAGGTCAAAAGCGTTAGGTTATCGCAATCACTTACATTTCAGGATCAATAGTTTGATAATAATCGAAGACAATTACGGTATAGCCAGGAAATTGTGACAAAACAATAACACAGTAAACCTAATAAAGCAGTCAGGAGACAGCACTCGAAATAGTAGACTAGAAATTATTTTGGTAGTCCTACAATGTTATAAATTATTTCCACACATCCTACGCTTGATAATGAACCCGCTTGCAAGATAAAAAAAAGAAAAAAAATAGGTCAGAAGGTCAGTTCGAGGTCGAACTGTCAAACGAGATAATGATAGATTCAAATCGGCGTTTCATCACAAATGCACCATTTTGTGAGTTTAATGTTTTGTAGATACAAAAGTGTACTTAGAGAAAAATAGGTCAGAAGGTCAATTTTGAATTCCATTGTGGGAAAACTGACTTTGTTTGAAAATGCTCTCATGATAACATAACGCCAATAAAAGTAAATAACTTGCACACCTTTACATTTGACCAGTCCAAACAATATCTACCCAAACAGTCTAGGTGGCAGGCAGTGGTCGCCATGATGGATGCATTAATTACTTGTATATAGTATGCTATATGTACCGGATACTATATTTATATGGGTTTTCTTCATCTGATCATGCAGGTGCACTCACGATGGGCCTTAACTGATTAGAAATGATGTAGGAAAGTTCGACTACGGCAAATGGAAAGTTTGAAGTAATAATACCCTTGATTAGAAAGGTTAGATGGTTGTCCCCGAGGAACCGTTGTGTCTGTGATATTCCATGGAAAGTTTGACGTCCTCATACTTGTTCGTTTCAAGTTTAACGAGAGAGATTGAAAAACTGATGGAGCAGATAAGTCTATGTTTTTAGGTTTTTATAGGCAGAGGGGCAATTATGACAGCCAACATCACAAAATAGATGTGCCAAGGTGGAAACCATTTTATAAAATATATTGAGGAATGCCCTAGGAATTATCACACCTCAATTGTCAGTTGCTGCTTGGTGGGTTTAACCAAAGCTTTTTTTCTTTAGAATCTCCCCCTGCCTGCGTGGTACATGTACATTTTGTAGAACTCATTTTGTTTTTCACGTTGCAAGAAAAAGAAAATGTGACTATAACTACAGCTTTTCAACAGGCTAATAAGTAGACGACTAATTAAATTGGACAGACTATGAAGTGCCCCTCGTACCAAGATGAAGTGCGCAAGTAAATCTAATATAATCCAATCCACCAGTCGGTCACATGGTTTTTTTTTTGTTTGATCCGGACAAAAGCATTCACATGGCATCAGCTTCTATGTCTCCTACTCTCAGATACACACACAAATTTTATGAGGTGACACGCTCTGGCAACGAGAGATAAACCCCGCGGACAAAAGTCATATCTAAATATTTTGTTCATGTTTAAAATTCAATTATGGTTTTACTCAAATCCAGAAGCTTTGTTGATGGCGTTAATTCGAGTTCCAGTTGACAGGTCAATCCCGGACAATATTAGCAGCGTTAGGTGCATTGATGCGTGGCTCCGTGCCTGATTTGCGATTCGTTAATCGGGCCGTTTTCTTATCTTTTCAGCCTAGAGGAAATATCTTTAATCGATGATAACTGGACTATTTTTGACCTGAAGTTGCCAAAATTAACATGAATGTAAGCATAATGATCTTTTCTTGGAAAGTAAAATAGATATGATATCCATATTGAACATATTTACACCAGTTATCAATAGTTAGAAACCGTTCCATCCTGAAGAGATATATGAAAGGAACCAGAAGAACGAACCAGATCACACGCGGGGAATCACGTGTCAATGCACCTGCCGCTGCTATCCGGGCAGATAGCATTGTCTAAGTATTAAATTCAACAGATAGTGCAAGACAAGCATTATGTGTTCAAAAGTCTTAATCATTGTATGAATGCATGTAAGTTCCCTTCGTCCTTAAATTGAATTTGAACTTCAGGCATATGCACTATATTGAGAATCAAAATCTTGGCCAAGAAAAACCAAGAAAAGATCTTCGACATTCTCCTCTGCTCTTGAATTAAGATTATTATTATTTCATTTCAAGTTTGATTATTTCATAATATTTCATATTTCAAATTGTAAATATTATATATTTTATATTAAAATATTATTTGAATATTTCATTTCAAATTATTCCTATTTCATTTCAAGTTTGATTTAAATTAGGTGATGTTGTAAACACAAAAAAAGATATCTCAGCTAGTCTGACTACGAAAAAAAATAATACAAAGGAATACATGCAAATCACATGGAGTATTATTGATTATAAACAAACTTTTTAAAACCATTTAGGGGATTTTAAAAACTCAGAAGTTTGTCGGCTGGTTCTGCTGCTGTCTTCTGTGCATTTCCATGATATGATCACCACAATGGTATAGAATAGTAGAACAAACCCAACAGATTCCCTCCTCGCGCTTATGACTGCATGTCTTAATGAGATGATCTATCTATCTATCCATCTCCTTGAGATAATTAGCTCATATCAATAAATAAACATTGTCGTCTTTCGCGGATGTGCCCGTGTATTGCGTCGAGTTGCCTATTACATTTCACATGATGCTGTACCAGTCTTATGTGTTATTAATTCAAACTGTGTTATCGCCTTACTCTCCTATTCATGTGTACGTTTTTTCATACATATGCATGTTATATGCTCTTGAATGTAGTTTGTGAAATGTTTCACTAATGATCTTGTTTTTCGCGGTACAAAGGTCCTTTCATATAGCCACCCACGGCATTCATTTATTTAATTATGGAAAATCAAGGTAGAATTTATGTTGATTTATGTCTGTACTATATCTGCATACGGTTATGACACAATTCACGTGGACTATTCAAATGATAAAGATTTCTGATTACCACTATATGGAGAAAAAACACACTTCACTTTGCGTATGTATATCTCTCTCTTCATTTTGGATGTTGTTTGAAATTTGGCTAATAATATTGACAAGCAAAAGTTTTATTATATTAACAAACTAATGTTATTGCGCTATGAAAATATTTTAATAATACTAACAAATTACCTCAATAATACTATCGACAACCAGTTTTACTATACTAAAGTACACGAACCCGGAATAAAAACTTCAAATACATTCGATGACTTTAACCTATCTCACGGTGTGTGGGGGGGGGGGGGGGGGGGAGCATCATGGTCCCCTTCCAAACTTCCCACCGCAGTTTCAGAACGAAGTGAACGAGAGAGCTGAAACTGTTCGACTTATCTTTCCTCTCGTCGAATCTTAATGGCGTCATTTTGAGAGTAATGGCATAATGCTATAAGTGCTAGAGATCATGGAGAAATTTAAAATGTCGGCCACGAAGGGTCATCAAAAAGTCGCGTTTCTGGTATTGTCTCTCCTTTTTGCCTCGTTTATCTTGTTTAAAATGGCATAAAAGTGATTTATTTTGCCAAAACTATTTATTCTATATCTTATTAATTATGTTTTGAGAGAAAATATCGAAACAGAAAAAGAAATATATTCAGAACTTGGTAAAAAAAAAAAAGAGCGAAAAATGGCTTCCTTGAAGATGACGTCATTGTGACGTCATCATGAAGGCCATCTTGTTTTGTTTTACATTTTCTTGCACAGCCAGATCCATATATATATATATATATATTATGAAAAGTTTTAGCTCTCTATCTCAAGGGATAACGAAAACAAAATAGGAAGAGGGAAGGGGGCACCAAAATGCAACTCCCCAGGCTGGGACAGATTTCAAATACATTTCTTTATTCGGAGTTACTTAAGTGCTGTATTACATCGAATTACTATAGAGGATCTAGGGGGTTTTCTTATACGGACAAACCAATATTATTATACATGTATTAGCAAACTAAATTTATACAACAACAATATACTTGTGTTATATTAGCAAACTAATTACATGATTATGTTAAATACTTTTACTGGAGCAATAGGATAACTACTGAACAAATCGTTCACGCAATTTGTACACGCCAACTAACAAAATAAATGAAAGAATACCTGTTTATCCGTTGTTTCTTTGTTCTTACAATTTAATTCTGATATTGTTTCTTTATCGCATAATGAAAACTTGTCACGTAAAATATATCAACCTGTAAAGGTCTGTACCGTATAGCTTTACTGAACCAGTTCATCGATTGTGTTTTATGTGTCAGTAAATGTTTACATTATAGTAATGGATTTGACTCAATGCTGTAAAGGTTATACAGAAGACAGGAATATTCATTCAATCTAGATTTGTACAGCATAATAATGTCTTCAGCTGGGAGAGTCGTTCAACCGTATCATGTAAATAAGTAACCTTAATTCAGCACGTTTTCCGAAAGAGGTGACTCCCCGGACGTGTTTTCAGTATTTTTATTGACACAAGCTTCCGGTCGTGTGTCATCATACACTCATTCATCATAATACTGTGGTGAAAGTGAATATGGGCTTTGTCAACCTGCAGGATTTACTACCATTGTGAAGTCACCAAAGTCTCTGCTGTCCAATGCCTTTCACCTGTGGCCAAGGTACCTTTAGCGGCGCAAGAGGAATTTCTATACGGTATTGTATAGTACCGATAAAGATTTAGTATCCAATCGCTTTGTCCACTTTTAATAGATTCAATTTACCGAGGGGTCTTAGAGCGGAAGTCCTTTCACTGTCGATTTTCCGTCTCATGTGCATTCGCTTTGACGGAATTGCTCTGTTACACAAGACGTGCCACAGAGATGACGACCGAAGAGGCACCAAACAGCCGGTATATAAAACCTACGTGAGGCCATCTGTGACTTCATTGATGGAAACTTAGAATATGTCACTTCCCCCACCCATCTTCGTGGCTTCGAGCCTAAGGCACTCACAAACTAATGGTTTATTAATCACATTCTCTGGGAAGATAAATAAAACACTACAGGTATGTAGTTTACACTGGGTATACATGGATATACCCCGGGGATATACTATTCCTACGAAGTAGGCTACAGATCGCAAATTGTCCGGTAATGAGTGAGTGAGTCAGTCCATCCGAATCCTTTCGTCGGCAAAATAAGGAGAACCGTTGACATTAGAACCTTGATTTTTGGCATGAACGTGCATTAGGGCATTGTTACCAGCAAGTTCTGATCTGAAATAATTCTGATTTAAATTAGATTGATAATTAACACTTCAGTATATTGTTATACATGTAGCTATATGTGGACTATAGCCTTTAACGTGTATCAGCTTCAAATTCAGGTCAAATTACCCAGAGCTAAAAATACCCTGTCCCACTGTATGTCTTTGTACCGGTTATGCTCAGGAGAATGACATAGAATAATTATTATCTTGTGCAGAGAAGGTGTTGGTCTGGAGTTGAATTACCGTAAACTACATAAATGCTACCTTTCTACTATAGTACTATATATAAAAATTTGTTGTATTGTTGGGAAAATAATGCGATTCAAAAAGTTGTTTTGATCCTGGACAAGGGCACTGAAAACCATTAAAGATATGTAAATGTATTTTCACACGTAAAGCTTGAAATCTACTGAACCTATATTATTCAATCTGTTTCCTTTAATTAAAAAATTGTAAAATTAAATCGGCGATCGTTATTTATTTTGGAATGAAGGCGCATTAGGAGACTGTTACCAACAAGTTCTGAGCTGACCTACTTTTGATGAACATTTCTGCTGATTTTTGATGAAAATCACTGGCGATTCTGACTTGGGCGATGCCCATCTTAATATAGGCAGGATTTCAACTGGGGGTGGGGATTTCCAAGAGTTCAGTTCACGTTCGAGTCCTAATGCCTACTGTACTTCGTAGGTCCTGTGACGTTAGTCACACTGCTCATGTGTATATAGGATATAGCATATTGGCAAAGGCCTAGGTGTTAATTTGATTTCTTTCCTTTTCTAGATTATATGATTAATAAACAATTAGTTTCCAAGCCAAATGAAGCGGTCATATTGTTTTATTTGTGTAAAGAATGCAAAATTCCAAAATTTCATGGGGAAAATTTTCTGCACACCCGTTACTATACTGCAAAATTAGACATACATGTAATATACTTGTTCAAAGTACATATCAATTTTCAATCTTGAAGTATGCAATGTTGAAAAGGAACTTTGGACCTGGCGCGATTTTGTGAAATTTTGGCCCCTGTGAGGTGCGACTTGAAGTACTAAAATGAAATATCACGAACTAAAGATTTTGTTTCATTTAGCTTAAAGTATATTAAGTCGTCATATGGTCTGAGTATTTTCCAGTCCCAGAGTCTTAGGGAGTTTGAATAAAAGCATCTTGAAATAGTGTATTTTCGCAAAATCCTCCGTTTCGAGGTGAAAACAGCACCTTTTCTGTCTGTAAACGTACGAAGTCAGTCCAGAACCAAAACAGTTTTTGGTTAACAACGATATAATTATTGACACGACCAATATTTCGGGGTAAAGATTTTCTTGTTTCTTTACTGGCCTCATATATCTACGGAGAGATAGGAGAGCTGTTTTCATCATCAAGCAGAAGATTTTGCACAAATCCATTACTTCAAGTTGCTGCTATTCAACAAACCTGACACCCAGGGCCTGAAAAATAACCAGACTATACATCTATCTATCTATCTATCTATCTTTCTATGTTCTTGAGGTAATCATCTCAATAATTAAACATAGTCGTCTTTGTATTATTGCAATATATTCTACTGAATGCTGCACAGGTCTTACATATGTTATTAATTCAACCCGCGGCTGTTTTATCACTTTATTGTCCAAATAAATCTGGGTGTGTTTTCATGTCCATGCATGCATGCTATTTGCCCATGAATTTAGTTCATGAAATATTTCATTTTCTGGCCCCGACCATGGCTGGGAGAACTTTAGTATTCAGATCATACCCATCTGCCATGCAATGTTTCCCCCTTTGGATTCGAGAGGACAATCCGAGTGCGTGAATTCTGGATGGTCAGTTTTTCCGTATGGTTCAAATGATAATGTCAAAGGTATGGACAATGCAACAAACCGCCAGTCAAATATATCCAATATTACTCAGTTATTTAGTACAAGCGTCTAGTCCGTTGTTCAATATTCAGTCGTCGTCCATTATTTAATTTCCGCGTCCATAATCCAAAGAAGTATTCCATATAACATCATTAGCATCAAATAGGGAAAAAACAATCACAGTATACAAAAGTATAGGCTATAGTTTCCTGCAAGAGAGAAGCGGTTACTTTTCAATGATGCCAGCAAAACTTCTTGATGTTTCAAAAATATCAAATCGGTATATCGTTATTTAATGATGTATCTCAGTCACGCTATCTATAGAATGATGTATCTCAGTCACGCTTTGATTGGTACTGTTCATATGAACATCATGGGGATCTTGAAGTGCATGGGTTCATATTCATACGGTCTCTATAGCCCAGAGTTCAGATGAAGTAGATACAGGTTACGAAACGTATGTATCGCCAAATTTGAGAAACTTTGAGTAGAGGCGCTTAGTGGTATATAGCCCTGTTTTAAAAGATTCTATAATAATGTTTTGTGATGTTCATTAAAATCGTCACATTTCATACGGGATCCAGCAAATGCTACCGGGCGTGATATGTATACGCCATATACAGGTCCCACTGGAATATTACCGTCCAGAAAGGGATAGTTTTCAATGTCAAAATTATAATCATCTCTCTTTTCGTAAAGCACCTATTACCAGGTGCTGGTTAAAAAGGAATTGACGGCATAACTGTAAACTGTTAACCGCTTCCCTCTTGCAGGAAACTAGCCTATGTTTATGTATACTATGATTTTTTTTTTGTTAATTTGGTGTTAATGTTATATGAATTAGGTCTTTGAATTATGCCCCCCAAAAGTGCTCTAGATTTAGAGAATTTTGCGTCCCCATGGGGAGTATATTTTCTATATATCATTTTGAAGGGTGGCATGCGTTGAACAAAGTCTGACATGTTGCCACTCTGGCAAAGTGTTTTAACATGTACCCTGTTTCTCAAAACCCCGTCTGTCACACCGAAAATATGAGGTGATTACCGATGCTCAGTTAACTATTGCGAACGTTTTATTTGCTTTCGAATGTAACTATGATCTCCGGTATTGTCCCACCGGCGACAAATATTAGCACACGTGATCATCAAAAAAGTATACATAAACTCTTAAGGGTCAAAGGTCTCTATAGAGGTCAAAGGTCAGGTTTCATAATCTCTGCCTATATCTCTCGTATTTTTCTTCGAACATCCCGTAACTAGATCTCATTAAAATTTTTCTTTACCCCTTCGGCTTTACCCCCTTAACGCAGTATATCTTGGGGAGAGGACAAGTTCTATGGAGAAATGAAGTAATCAAAGATGGTCACTGTGGTGACATCAGTAGTATAGAAAGAGAAAATCTCTTATTATTTTTTATGTGGTAGGGGAAATGAGGTGTTTGAGAGCCGTGACCCTTGACCTTTGACCAAGGAGTTACTATGGCAACATGAACAGGGGACTTCGGGTCACGTGCTAAGCTGGGTAGATACAAAAGTGGGATTTTTCCTACAAAAATAAAAAGCGGAATCACGGACTTTACACCCAAAACTGAAGAAAAACGGACTTTTCACTCAAGCATCGGGAAAATCCCCGATAAATTGGTCTAGATGGGATAATATCGGTCCAAAGGTGCCGTAGACTTCCGAGAGTCGCATTGTTGAATTGCTCGAGAATAAAATACAGAATATCGAACTTTACACCCAAAAAGGCAGAAAAAAGTCTCTACGTGTATAACCCTTTGGGATCTACGTGGAAAACCTCGTCTCATGGGTTTAGATGGGCCAATGTAGGTCGTAAGGGGTCGTGTATGGTCTCATTTTGAAGGGCTCGGAATATAGACTGAGACTGCTGTGGTTCTGTCCGGCAATGACGTCATGGTACGCATGCACAGTCGAGGCGTGGTAGCGAAAGCTATCGTAGATAAAAGTGTGCTGGCAGCAGGAGAGAGAATTCTTGAGCTTGTGACCAGGAGTTAGGTGCAGGATTGGCTTTTTTTTAGATACTTTTCAAATTTCCTATGCTTTAACATGGTGCTATATAGCATACTTGGCAATATTGTGCAGATATTTTTGCTAAACTTCGCAGTAGGCAGAAAAGTGGGTTACTTTAATAGCATCTATATTCAATATTTAGCACTTTTATAATCTAGCCAATGTAGGTCGTAAGGGGTCGTGTATGGTCTCATTTTGAAGGGCTCGGAATGTAGACTGAGACTGCTGTGGTTCTGTCCGACAATGACGTCATGGTGCGCATGCACAGTCGAGGCGTGGTAGCGAAGGCTATCGTAGATCGGGTTGAAATTGGCCACCAGATGAAGTTGACCATTTTCGAAAAAAAAGTACAGCTTTTTCGAGAAATCCTAGTTTTGATAGCACCCGTTCATATTGGAACTGGAAATGAGGTTCATGTGTAGTTATCCATGGCGCCATTTTTCTGTTTAAAGATCTGTACGTGAGTTTGAGAACAATCAAATATTTCCAATGAGAAAATAACCACATAAACTCGTCCACTGACATTGGCACGATGCCAACCGAGACGAGTGCATTGTGCCAGTGTCAGTGGTCAGCTTTTTTCAAGAAAGGGGAGAAAGGTTGTCAAAGTTTAAAATGTGTTTTCAACCTTTCATTATAAATTTTGTTGATAATCAATTTGGGTAT
Source organism: Hanleya hanleyi (assembly GCA_036873755.1). Taxonomy (NCBI): domain Eukaryota; kingdom Metazoa; phylum Mollusca; class Polyplacophora; order Lepidopleurida; family Hanleyidae; genus Hanleya; species Hanleya hanleyi. Next base: position 105,448 of record JAVTVY010027099.1, read on the forward strand.
TGCAATAGAATAGAAATAATGTTTTCATAGGCGTGCTCAGTGGTTATTTTACGCGCGGTTAGTGTGGGAAACTTTTTAAATTTTAGGGCGCAGGCTTCGCAGGCTAAAATATAACTTTCCCACACTAACCGTGCGTAAAATAACCATTGAGCACGCCGATGAAAACATTATTTCCTAGATCACTAAAGATCTTGTTGCATCGATGATCCGCCCACTCACCAGATGTAAACACTCGGTATTAAAATATGGAAAGTCAAGGTAAAATTTATGGTAATTTATGTCTGTATTATATCTACATATGGTTAGGACACAATTCACGTGGACTATTATTATTTAGAATTCTAATTAACACTATGAAGAATACATTTCATTTTACGTATGCGTATGTATTTTTTGGTGTTGTTTGTAATTTAGTTGCTGACAAGCTAACACGTTTTTTGTATTGACAAACTAGTCTCATTATGCTATGAAACTACTTTAATAATACTAAAAAATTAACTCAATAATACTAATGACAAATCACTTTTAGTATGTTAAAAGACCGCTTCAAATACAGTAGCTTCGAATAAAGACTTCAAATACATGTCTTTATTCGGACTTACTTAAGGTATTCCGCTGGTGGTTTTGGGCTTTGGCTTCATTGTCCATGTTTCGGCCTGTTTTTTCCTAGGTTATCTCCCTTCCTTAGGGTAAGACATTCTCTTTGCAAGTTTTCTAGCCGAGAATTTTGCGCAGCAACAGTTAGCCAATTTGATAAATTTCGATATAAGACATTGTAATTATCTTCAAACAGTTAGAATATAAGAAAAAGTTAAATACTATTAACATGATTTTTTCATGAATATGCTTCAAAACCAGGGCTATTCCTTATGTTTTCTGGGTTATCAAATGGAGCATGGGTTGGTCAATTTAACAGTGTCTACAAATACAAAATATGCACACGAACCTATACATTTTTCTTTGTTTTTCCTCGTATTACACAATTATGAATGCAACAACAAACATTATTCAAAATGTTAATTACTTTGATTTACCACCAGCGGACATCCTTAAGTACTGTATTACATCGAGTTATGTGAATCTAAAGTGCAAACCAACAGTATTATACATGTACTGGCAAACCAATTTTATGTAGCAATAAGCTACTTTTGTTATATTAGCACATTAATTACATGATTATGTTAAATATTTTTGCTGGAGCTTTAGGATGAGAACTGAAGAAATCGTTCACACAAATGTTCACCCCAATTAACAAATCAAATGACAGATTACCATTTTATCCGGTGTTCCCTCGTTTTTCCATTGTAATTCTGATATCGTTGCTTTATGGCATAATGAAAGCTCGTCACGTAAATATATATCAACCTATTGGTCTGTTTACTGAACCATTTCATCGATTGTGTTTTATATGCCAGTAAATGTTGACTCAATTCTGCATAGGTTATAAAGTGGACAGGAATATTCATTGAAACTCGGTTTGTACAGCATAATAATATCATGGGTGGGGGAGTCGTTCAACCGTATCATTTAAATAATAAGTAACCTTAATTCAGCACGTTTTTCGACAGAGGTGATTTCCCGGACGTGTTTTCAGTATTCTTATTGAAACTAGCTTCCGGTCATGTGCCATCATACACTCATTCATCATAAAACTGCGGTGAGAGTAAATATTAGGCTTTGTCAACCTGCAGGATTTACTACCATTGTGAAGTCATCAAAGACTCTGCTGACCAATGCCTTTGGTCAGGTTGCCTTTGACGACTCTAGATGAATTGCTATACGGTATTGTATAGTACCAATAAAGACGCAGATATAGTGGATCTAGGACAGTTCCCCACTCGGACCGTGCCCCACTCGGACAGTTCCCTACTCGGACATTTCCCCACTTCGTCTTTAACCCACAATATTTTCCGAAGAATATAAAACTAAGAATATTTGTACCGTTCATTATTATATTTTAGATAATGTTTAATGACAATATAATCCACATGGTGAATGACAAATGAAGCACGAATTAGCACAATATTCATGAATAAGTATTTTGAACCAATGATATTTCACGCAATTTTATACATATGTAATATATTTCCCACTAGTCAAACAGAATGTCATTTCCTTTGAACAGTGGGAAAATATAGTACAGCCATTATTGCATTTTGTAAGTTTGCGTGATTTAATAAGATATTATTGGGTATTTGTGTGGG
>JAVTVY010027100.1:0-112762 GCA_036873755.1 Hanleya hanleyi
CACAGCCTGCACAAGTCTAGATTTTATCACCCATAATTCAAAATATTCCAAAATTTTAAAATTAGAGGACAGTTTTCTCGAATACATGTCTTCAAAATGATGGTCTGAACCCTTTAAAAAAAATAGGGCAATTGGAGTGAACATATAAACTTATTCTGAAATCTGTTCTGTCCTGACAATTTTCTGGATTTAAATATACATGTAGATCAAAATTCCAACAATTGTCAGATGATATGGACAGCATATAGTGAATCCTATATGAACCAACTCATCTCAGGGACAGTACTGCGGAGCAGGGGGGGCAAGCAGCCTGATCTCACCTTTTGGGACCGCAATGTTATAAGTTCTATGATGTAGATAACGCCAGTCCAACATTTAACATAGCCGTTATCGAGTTCAGCCCCCCACTTTCAAATGTGCTCCGCGGCTCCTGCATCTGGTGTTTTTTTGGATTAAGCCAGCAGTACAGTGTGTTCTTCAATACCTGAAGAATCTTTGAGAATTCTCTGGATTGCACTAGTTTTCACGGTACGAGGGATACATGATGTCACATACTGCAGACCGTGCACACATTTGTAATCAGGACAGGCGAGCAGATCTATGCTTGTGCTCATCTATTTATCACTTACAATGAATGTAAGAAGAGCAAAGTCCTCTAACATTTAATAATGTCCACAGAGCTAAATACTGCATTTAAAATCTTATCCAGGTCCTATCATTTCCTCATACCAAGGCCTGTGTAATAATAATAGTTGAATGCTCTTTTGAATGTATTTACTACCACCTTGTATGAATGCACAAATCTATGATGATAATAACAAGGGCAATGAGAAGGCACACTTAGCAGGATTAAATAGCTTAACACCATAATCAGTATCAGGTATCATCGAAATGTACTATTCAGGCATCCAAATTGGGGAATTTCTTCCAAACTGTCATATGACAAATTCTATGTGAAATCGAGGTGACTGAAACTTTCAATGGGTCTGATGATGATGGGGCAGCACTCGCTGCAGCACTAGTTTACTGGGTGATTGATCAGGGGATGAACCACATTCAAAAGCTATTTATTACCCCTGATTATATGATTATATCCAGTTATTAATTGTATGCACTGTCTTAGAGGCCATCCGTGAAGTATGTACACTCAAAATCTTAATAAGGTTTTACACAAACTCCCACCCCCTCCCCTGATAATGCCTGTAGGTGTATTGTACCCGATTCCCCACCCTTACCCTCACTTACGTTTACCAGTGTTGTACTCCACAGATGCCCCAAAAGCAGTGTCCTTCACCCTGCTTACCAAATTAAACTGCTTAGGAGCCAGCACTACTGTTCACAGACAGCTTCTTAAAACCTCAATATTTGTGTGTCGGGTTCATACACCATGGTAATATTAGGAACCCCCTCAAAACTTACAAATAGAAATATGGCCAAGGCAGGGAAAGCCTGTCTACATAGCATGTTGTACAAGATACAAGTACAATAACCTCTGACATGTTAGTATCCACGGAACTAAGAGTTAGTATCCAATCTACTCATTAGTATTCAGCGGAGTATCCACCAGTTGAGTATCCAGATGGATTTCTTCAAAGGAAGAACCAGATCCAGTGCTGTGGTCAGAAGCCATTTCACCCGCACCATTTTTACACATGGAATCAGAAGACAAATCAGGCAGATGAGGAGTTTCAGAGCTTACACCAGAGTCGTTCATACTTGAGCATGTCCCTCCATCCTTGTTCTGGTCAGAGTTATCTCCCTTGATCAGGTCCTCTTCCTCTGGGTTTGTCTCACGGAGGGGTTCCTCCTTTATCAGAGCACTCTCCTCTTCAATGGCAGTCTCCAGGTTATTGGCAGCTCGTTCATATGGAGAAGGGGTATCATTTGCAAACTCACCAAGCCTGAAGATCTCTCCCTCTGTCATGTCTGTGCCAGTTTCATCACTAGCGATGCTCTCATCAGCTGTTACAGATCTAACTTCAGGAACACAGAATTCCTCTTGCTTAGACAAAGGTGCCATGAAGTAGATATTGGTTCCATCATAAATTTCTATCATTGGGTGGGCACAAAGTTTGTGATCCTGTAAGGCAGTAAAGAGTTTATTTCATAATATTATGATTCTTGGTCTTAATGATAGATGCAGGATCATTTGATCATTTTTATTAATCAATTTGGGAATGTCAAAGATTGTGGACTAGGATACACCTCTTATTCTTTTACCAAAGTTGTATTTGTTTTATTACTAAACAATGTAGCATCTATCATGAAAACATATAAGAGTATTCAATTTCTAAAAAAATAGGGGTGGGAACTGAATAATCACATTCATTTTACTCTGGTACAATTTACTCTGACTGAACTTTGAATATTGGAGATGACTGAACATTGGTAGAAAGATTTAATTACTCAGGAAAATTCACCATTCATCATTAATGTTTAATATTGCAGGAATTAGTATATAGAACCGCTATAGCTATCCTTTAATGTACCTGGTACTCACTTCAATGTATACTCCAAGTCGGGGATAGACTCTGGCCACTGCAATAAAGATGGACAAAGTACATTTGTGAGGGAAGGTGGTCTTCACTGCATTGGACACGGCTGGGAACCTGGTCATGGAATATCCCTCATCAAGCATCTTTTTCTTCAAGGCCTCATCAATGATCTCCTCACCCTCAGCCAGTATGGATCCTACGATATAGCGTGTTTCATTCAGCTCAACCTGAATTTTGAAAAAAGAATGGCTCATTATGTTTGGTGTTTAAATCTAAAGTTAAAGAGGGACAAAGTCAACAAATAAGCATTATTATACACTGCCTTTAATTTTCATTTACAAGCTTGATGCTATTTGTCCAACATAAATGACAGACAATTTGACAAAGCTTACAATATCCTTGATGCCTACAACCTCCTCTTGTCTCCCACCAAAAGAACCACCCCTCTCCTGTGACCCTACATCTTTCTCAAATTTCCTTCCAGAATGTTTTAGATTGGAGGATCAAATCCTGGGACAGAACATCTGGAAGATACATATACCATTTTCAGGCTCTGAAACTGAAAACTGTGAGGTCATGGTGGTGGAGTTTTAGTCTGCACACCTATGTTCACCCCAAATCTGATCAAATATAAACAATTCAGACTTGGAACACTTTCAATGGACGGCGAAACTTGATTGATGGCTTGTTCATTTCAAATTGACTCCATCATATTGGTGGTACTCTTGTTGATTTCAGTTCGGTACAATTTGTCTGGATTGGTTTAGCTCGAAGACAGTTCTTCTAGATATTCCATCCAAGGATTTGATGCTCCGATTACCTCCATTCATACTCCGCAAATGTCTCTCTTCATCTACATGTATGTGTATGCCCCCCAATCTCTCTCCAAACTCAGCAAATTTCTGGTCTCCCTCTCTCTCCACCCTCCTCCCCCCCCCAACCCCCCCCCCCCACTCCCTCAAACTACCTCTCTAGTAACACCTAGCTGTCCAGTTAATCAAATCATATTTTGTGATATTGTCGCTACATGTACAGGGTGAGTCAAGTTTTGTTAATTTATTCATGTGAAGACTTAATTTATTGTGTATATGAATATAACACAACGAAGGGTACTGCTCTCTGTGCTATATCGACCCATTTTATTTCGCTTGAAATACTAAATGCATGCTTCTTTGTTTCTGTATTTACACATGTATATAACCAGCATGAATATTCGAATTGTCATGTATACCGTACGCTAACTACTGCTTCCTATATGAACTTAATTATGCATTATCTGATAAGCATTAGGCCTATGTATTGTATTCATGACTATGCATGTACATGTATTCGCTAATGTGTCCTCAGACAAACGTTCCTCCATTAGAAGCCTCTTATTGCTTAACCTTGACTTGGTGTGGGTAATTGTAGATCCTAGTTCAAAAGCTAAATGCGTAATCCGTACTGACATTAGGTAATATACACAATGACAGCTTGTTCAACTATTCTGGAACTACCAAAAGCCTCTACTGGTCCCAAACTTAAACACTCACTTCTTTTGGATTATCATAGTAGACCCCAATAGTCTTTTGATCAGGGGCAAGGGCCAGCGTTTCTGTGAACAGCTGGCCAGCTTCCTTGTATTGACCGCGAATGAATTTATAAGCCACGGTAACTTGACCAATTGGCGGGGTGCCCGCTCCGACATCGAACGAGTGAAAAAGCCCGGAGTAAGCTAGCAACAATGAAACAGTTACTATCAAGCAAATTATTATCGCTACGATTGCAATATATATCAAATGGATAGCATCCATTATTCTCTTGGAGAATCACGACGTAGTGTACACCTCAACCCAAAACTACACAAAACAAAAACACTTTTCAACATCAACCACCTGTCAAAAGACAAATTCTCGCAATGATACAACTTTTGCTCCTCTACCCACCAAAGAGTTCTCATTCGCGCGACCGTTTTCGGGAACACTTTTGTTCGACATCCAGCCTCATTTATGATATATTCGTGGTGGACGTTGGAAGATCAGCATTTTCTTCATCTTTGCTCCTTTTTCATCAATAAAAGTCTAACTGCTGCGGATTTTTCCATAAAATTTCGTCCATATCCTCAACACTGCAGGTAATCCTTGTGTTAGAAGTAATTGTAAGACCCTGACATAGTTGAGGTAAAGTAGGCCTACCAATATCGTCAGATCAACATTCAACATTATTGTACGAACACCCAGCAGGATAGAGTACGTAAGAACAGAATAATACAATCGAATCAATACAGAACAGACACATTGATATATATATACATATGCTGCATGTTGTTGTACCCGGGCGTATATGTACAAAATAAAGAATCTGAATCTGATAAAATATTGGGGGCAATTATGGCGGTTTAACTTGGATTTACCGTCATGTACCAGTATAGGACGGTATTCATCAAACGTTGAGGAACATGTATTGGTATCGTCAGATCAAGAACGGTTTACCTCGCCCACGTTGTGGACTGTAGACTGTTGAATCAAGATAGAGGGGTCCAATACTATAGGCTAGCACACGTTGAAACCACGCAGATATTGATATCATCACATTTTCGTTATATGTATCAGAATAGTAATAATTTTTTTTTGAATTATACCACATCTATAGCACGCCAACGCTGAATAAAAGTTAGAAACAGACGTCGTATCAACGTCATTTCACTCATTGAAATGACGTTAGATTGTTGTCAATCGCCTACGTTTTGTCATACCTAAAACTGATTTGAACAACAATACCGTGTAGGCTATTAACATTTGAAATTCATAAGCGTAGAACCCTTGCACGAATTTTCGTACAGAATCAGAATCAGAATCATTTATTTGCACAGATATGCCACAGAGGGCCAAAGGCAATTACACACAGGACAAAAACATAACAGTAGTAGTAACAGCTAGATCCGTAGATACAGATCGATATGAACCTGTCTAGTATGTAATGACAGATACTGATGTACCGTGTATTATAGAGAAACAGACGCTACTCCCTGATAAAGAGCAAATGTATAGAAAAAAGCATACAAAAATGCTGCCTAACAAATTAGTGAAACACCTGATTTCTGCCAAACAGGCATGACAGACTCTGTTAGAGAAAGCCTCTTTAGGGCTTTTGCTGAAAATAACCGCTTGTTTCTCAATGTATATCAGTAGTATAGTCACCGCATTTAAAGTCATATTTCGTAGTATAAAAGCGCATTTCGAGCCCTATTGACCTTGCGGCGCAATGCGCACAGGGGAGGTTTGTGGAGGTCACGTGGCGGTCAAGTGCACTATAGTTCCGGCACTTCCGGTTTCTTTGGGGCATGTATTCCTCCGCGGTGATGCGGTCTGGCGGTGATGCGGTCGTTTAAAAAGCCTCCGCGGACAGATTGTAGCCCCAAATACACGGGTTTTCGTGAGAATCATCGGGAATCTTCGGGACATTTTGGGGGGCGAGTAGGGGTCTTTAGTGGACCGATTGGGTCGAGTGAGGTGTCAAAGTGAAGCGCTCCTCCAGGGCGATCAAGTCACGGGAGGGTGTATGTAAATTGAGGAATTGTCCCCAAAATATAAAAAGCGGAACACGGACTTTAAACCCTACAATAGGGGAAAACCCCTATCAACCATATTCAAAAGAGCTAATATCGGTCCTCCCCGGCTTATCGGGGTCTGCCTCATCCTCTCCCAGGATGCTTTGCGCTACGCTGCATTTACCCCTGTAGGGGTCTCGCCATCTTTTGCAGGATTCCTGTAGAAACCAAGAACTGTTCTGTCTAACTGTTTTACTGATCGCAAAACGTATATTTATCTTGAAATATACTTAATGGATATTCAGTGTGTTAAAAAACGGTAGTGTCACACAGTTTGAAGGCAGTTTTTTGACAAATTACCCTAAAACTATATGTTGCGGAAATATATATCGGTAAATGGCGGCTGATATTAATTCGCCCAGTTAGACGGTCGGCATGTTCGTTTGCTGTGGCAGCAGATGACCTTGGGTCAACTCCGGCAAAGTCCGTGAGACCCTTACAGCGCTAAATGGAGAGGCGCGATGCAGAACGTAATGAATGCCTGGTAGAGCTTGGGTCTGCCTATGTCATGGGTGGGTGCATGTAAATTGAAGATTTGTCCCGAAAATATAAAAAGCGGAACACGGACTTTGCCCCCCAAAATAGAGGAAAACTCCTATCAACCATGTCCAAAAGGGCTAATATCGGTCCCCCGGGCGTATCGGGGGCTGCTGAGAGAGGTAGGGTGGGGGAGTGGATGTATGTAAAATTGAGGATTTGTCCCGAAACTATAAAAAGCGGAACACGGACTTTACCTCTACAATAAGGGAATGATTCGTACATTTGCATCTGTATGGGAGAATGCCTGTATGGGGTATGGGGGTGGTCATTTTTTTATTTTTTATTTTTTTTAACTATGGGTTGTTTGGTCTTATTTTTCACGTCTCACCACGAAAAACATGATGGGAAGGGTCCCGGAGCTAAGCGGTGAAATTTTTCGAAAGTTCACGGAGGTCTGGCTCAGCGAATAGGTCCATAATGGGAAATTCACACATGTTCATTGCGATATGGGTTGTTTGGTCTTGTTTTTCACGTCTCACCAAGTAGAACACGATGGGCAGCGGTGTGTCTCGAAGTTAAGCAGTGAAATTTTTCGAAAAGTTCGCGGAGGTCTGGATAGGCCCATACTGGCTCAGGGGGATAGGTCCATACTGGGAAATTCACACATGTTCATTGCGATATGGGTTGTTTTTCACGTCTCACCACGTAGAACACGATGGGCAAGGTCTCGAAATTTATTGAAAAAAGTCACTGCGCGCATGCGTAGTGGGTGAATAGTGCTGGGTGGACCTATGGTGTCGTATCAGGTCCTATTTTGAAGCCCTCGTGGAGGAACACCCGACTGGACCACTTTCAATATTCTGCGCATGCGCATTCTGTATTATAGAAAGCAGGCATTTTGGAGGTGCGTGGGGGTGTGTTTGGGGTAGAGATGGACCATCCTTGGTCCGAATGCGTCGTCTGAGGTGGCATCTTCTAGCAACGCCCACCAACGCTAAGCTCAACGCTTCAACGCCCTGGTGAATTAGCCCAAAAGCTCTGATTTTCATGGAATTGCCACCAATACATCGAAATGCAGTGACGCCCATCAACGCCCGTCGTTACGCCTTAACGCCCTAGCATAACGCCTTGACGCCATGATGTAGACAAATGAGAGAAAAACAACAACAACAAAGATGACAGAAGAGAGAACAACAACAACAACAAGTTTTTTCATGTAGTTTATTCTCCCCAATTTTACATCATACCCACGCTGGGGGAGCCGCGTTGGGTATGTTTGCAATTCAAGAAGACTCTTGTCCAATCAGAGGCCGCCACTTGGCGCTGTATCTGTCATATTCGTTCTTGCCCGTTAGATGTATTCTCGGCTGCTCTTGTCCAATCAGAAGCCGTCCTTTCAGAAAGTTTCATCTTCGCTCGGTGTGACATAAGCATCGTCGGGCAGTTCAGGATATTGTTCGGGCAGCATGTCCTGAAACAGTTGTTTGCGCGTTCTGATCGAATTTTCCAGGGCCTCGGTGGGTGGTAGCCCCATAGCCTCTTCCAAGTGACGCTTGGTCTTCATGATGGACCTGTGCGTGGGGTCGCCTTTCGTTTCAAGCGGCAGTAAGGTATACTGTTCATAGATCGCCATGGCAGTTTTCCTGATGCAGGGGAGCATTTGGGTGTACGCCTGTTGTAAGTTATCCTGTCCGGCGTCCTCGATCGCAGCAGCGTGAGTATTGATAGCTTCATGCACAAAACGATCCCAGAAGGTAGGTTCTGCCTCACTTTCCTGGGATGTAGACTGACTATCTGAGATCAAGCTCTCCGTATCAGTAGATAGACTCTCAGCAATCTCGGTTTCGGTATCAGTCGATACACTCTCAGCAGTCTCTGTATCAGCATCCGCCTCAACTGACTCCTCGGAGTCTTCAATCTCATGTATATTTTTCTGGTGTCGCACCATATCGTAATATCTGGTGAACGTGCGTTCACACTCAGAGCAAATGTAAGCCATGTCGACGGTTGAACGTCGAATAGTGCGTGTTTTGGGAATATACTTGCTTTTGTAGACAGTAACGCCCGTCAACGCTTAGCTTAACGCTTCAGCGCTCTGGTGAATTAGCCCAAAAGCTCTGATTTTCAAGGAATTGACACTAATTCATCGAAATGCGGTGACGCCCGTCGTTACGCCCGTTTCAACGCCTTAACGCCCGTCTCAACGCTTAACGCCTTTTAATGATGCGTTCGAACAAATGTTTCTTTTGTGCTATTGCTCTGACATACGCCGCTTTCCAATTCATGCCCGAGGTTTTCAACATCGAGGCTGTTCTTTTGATTTCCATATGGACTGGGTCCTTGTCCAGCAATTTTATATGGGTTAGGAAGTCGGCATACTGCTGACGTAAAGCCCGCCGTAGTCTGGGTGCCAATGTTTTATGGACTAAAATTGCGGTTTCCTCTTTCGAATACCCTTTGAGGTGAAACTTGTTTCCTGTGGCCTCCAACGTCTCGCCCAGCTCGGCGTCCATACTTTCTTTGAACAAATCCTTCCATAGCTTCGAGTTCACATTATTCTCATTCCCTTGTACGGGTTTGGGCTGGTCCTTCACGGTTGGGTGATATCCCGGGACTGATGGTATGAAGGGGACCTGCTGTACGGGGGCGGTTTGCTGCTGCTGTTCTGCCAGATGTGGACTCGGTGGATGGTGTAGGAGTATATGACGTTGCGGTGATGCCTCACCGGGTAACAGGTGGGTCGTCAGCCGGCGATCTTCGGGAGTATGGGCTTTTAAATCTACGAACAGGTAGCCGTACGGACGACTTGTCGCCCCTTGAAACGCCTGCATGAAATGGTCGATGTTCTGAGGATAACTCGACTACCAAACACACGGATTTGCGCTCTGTCGATGGGGTTAGAGAACGACACAAAGTATTGGCAGTTCAAGGTAATATCTCTGGACGCCTTCCTTTGAGGAAAGAGATTCTGAGTCAAGTAGATGATGGAGGACAAATTGCGATGATGGGATCCTTTGGTGAATAGGTCGACGATTTTTGACTTGTCCTAGGCCGCACTCATCATATCATCGAGCACTACCACGTTTGTCTGCTCGGGGTCAAAGTAATTCGGTTCGTCTATGTCGTGAGGAATCCCTGGGACGAAGCTCACATTCTGTAAGCTTGTAGTTTCGCAGGCGGGCTGCCATTGGCTATAACACCAAATAACACCTGTCGGAGCTGGGGTTGCCACACCTTCCTCTAAGAATTTCATCACCCAGGACGTCTTTCCACATGCCGTAGGGCCGCTCACCGTCATCGTATAGGGATGCTCTACTCCACCTGTTAAACCTATAGAGGAACTCGACGGTGTCTCTTGGTTGTGTTTGCATTGAATGTGTCTGAGAATACCATCGTGACGAGAGAAGGTACTTTGACAGAACGTGCACGTACACGACATGTTGATCAGTCGACCATTACATATGGACTGATGAGGGACACGTATTCATTTCTATATGTACAGACCACCACCACCACCACCGAGCGTTCGCGCCCGTCAACGCCCGGTGGTGGTGGTAGCTCCGGTGGGGCGGAGTTCGGAGCTTTTGGAGCTCAGAGCTGGGAAGGGACGTCATCGTACGCATGTTTGTGTATGTGTTGGCAGTGGATTTTACATCCGGGACCTTGTCAACATCCGAGTTCCCCAGTGGGTTTTTCCCGTCGTTCCTTCGTCTTCCATGTGGTTTTACATCCATGTCCTCATCTTACATCCGGGATTTTCCGTGTTTACTCTCACGTAACCGGAAATGACCTTTAACCACTGACATGATGTAAAGGCTAAATTGACTCTTTTGACCATTGACAGGCTGAATTGGTTCTTATTGACCTACTTCCGTCAGGGGCGCCACCTGTTTTGTGACAACTTCCGGTTCCGGTCACGTGACTGGAAGTGACCTTTGACCCTGCGCACCATTGTTATTATCAGGTATCGCATGCGCAGGGGTCAAAGGTCACTTCCGCTCACCTGACCGAAACCGGAAGTTGTCACAAAACAGGTGGCGCCCCCTATCGGAAGTAGGTTAATAAGAACCAATTTAGCCCGGATTGACCCAGATGTAAAACCACAGTTCCCGGATGGAAGACGGAGGAACGACGGGAAAACCCCACTGGGAAACCCGGATGTTGACAAGGTCCCGGATGTAAAATCCACTGCCCACAGTGGTGGTGGTGGTAGTGGTGGTGGTGGTGGTCTGTACATATAGGACTGAACACGTGTCCCTCATCAGTCCATATGTATTGGTCGAGAACCTTCTCTCGTCAAATTAGTATGCTCAGACACATTCAATGCAAACACAACCAAGAGAGTTTCGCTATAGGTCCAACAAGTGGAGTAGAGCATCCCTATACGATGACGGGGAGCGGCCCTACGGCATGTGGAAAGACATCCTGGGTGACGAAGTTCTTAGAGGAAGGTGTGGCAACCCCAACTCCGACACGTGTTGTGTGGTGTTAGAGCCAATGGCAGCCCGCCTACGAAACTACAAGGTTACAGAATGTGAGCTTCGTCCGAGGGATTCCTCACGACATAGATGAACCGTATTACATTGACCCCGAGCAGACCAACGTGGTAGTGCTCGATGACCTGATGAGTGCGGCCAAGGACAATTCAAAAATCGCCGACCTATTCAACAAAAGGTCCCATCATCGCAATTTGTCCTCCGTCATCTACTTGACTCAGAATCTGATTCCTCAAGGGAAGGCGTCCAGAAACATTGCCTCGAACTGCCAATACTTTGTGTTGTTCTCTAACCCCATCGACAGAGCACAAATCCGTGTATTTGGTAGTCGAATTTACCCTCAGAACATCGACCATTTCATGCAGGCGTTTAAGGAGCGACAAGTCGTCCGTACGGCTACCTGTTCGTAGATTTAAAAGCTCATACTCCCGAAGATCGCCGGCTGACGACCCACCTGTTACCCGGTGAGGCATCACCGCAACGCCCTACACCATCCACCGAGTCCACATCTGGTAGAGCAGCAGCACCAAACCGCCCCCGTACAGCAGGTCCCCTTCATACCATCAGTCCCGGGATATCACCCAACCGTGAACGACCAGCCCAAACCCGTACAAGGGAATGAGAATAATGTGAACTCGAGGCTATGGAAGGATTTGTTCAAAGAACGTATGGACGCCGAGCTGGTCGAGAAGGCCACAGGAAACAAGTTTCACCGCAAAGGGTATTCGAAAGAGGAAGCCGCAATTTTAGCCCATAACACATTGGCACCCAGACTACGACGGGCTTCACGTCAGCAGTATGTCGAAAGAACAGCGTCTATGTTGAAAACCTCGGGCATGAATTGGAAAGCGGCGTATGTCAGAGCAATAGCACGAAAGAAACATTTGTTCGAACGCATCATTAAAAGGCGTTAAAGCGTTGAGACGGGCGTTAAGACGTTGAAACGGGCGTAACGACGGGCGTCACCGCATTTCGATGAATTAGTGTCAATACCACGAAAATCAGAGCTTTTGGGCTAATTCACCAGGGCGTTGAAGCGTTAAGCTAAGCTTTGCCGGGCGTTACAGTCTATAAAAGCAAGTGTATTCCCAAAACACGCACTGTTCAACGTTCAACCGTCAACATGGCTTATACTTGCTCTGTGTGTGAATGCACGTTCACCAGACATTACGATATGATGCGACACCAGAAAAATATGCATGGGATTGAAGACTACGAGGAGTCCGTTGAGGCTGATGCTGATACAGAGACTGCTGAGAGTGTATCGACTGATACCGAAACCGAGATTGTTGAGAGTCTATCTACTGACACGGAGAGCTTGACCTCAGATAGTCAGTCTACAACCCAGGAAAGTGAGGCAGAACCTACCTTCTGGGATCGTATTGTGCATGAAACTATCAATACTCACGCTGCAGCGATCGAGGACGCCGGACAGAATAACTTACAACAGGCGTACACCCAAATGCGCCCCTGCATCAGGAAAACAGCCATGGCGATCTATGAACAGTATACCTTACTGCCGCTTGAAATGAAAGGCGACCTCACGCACAGGTTCATCATGAAGACGAAGCGTCACTTGGAGGAGGACATGGGGCTACCACCCACTGAGGCCCTGGAAAATGCGATCAGAATGCGCAAACAACTGTTTCAGGACATGCTGCCCGAACAATACCCTGAACTGCCCGACGGCTTCTGATTGGACAAGAGCAGTCGAGAATACATCTAACGGGCAACAACAAATATGACAGATACTGCGCCAAATGGCGGCCTCTGATTGGACAAGTCTTCTTGAATTGTAAACATACCCAACGCGGTTCCCCCTGCGTGGGTAGGATGTAACATTGGGGAGAATAAACTATATGAAAAAACTTGTTGTTGTTGTTGTTGTTCTCTCTTCTGCCATCTTTGTTGTTGTTTTCCACTCATCTGTCTACATCATGGCGCCAACGCGTTATGCTAGGGCGTTAAGGCGTAACGACGGTCGTCGATGTTATGGTGGCAATTCCATGAAAGTCAGAGCTTTTGGGCTAATTCACCAGGGCGCTGAAGCTTTGAGCTTGGCGTTGGCGGGCGTTGCTACAAGATGCCACTTCACACGACGCATTCGGACCAAGGATGATCATCTCTACCCCAAACACACTCCCACGCACCCCCAAAGTGCCTGCTTTCTATAAAACAATATTGAAAACGGTCCAGTCGGATGCCCTCCAGAAGAGCTTCAAAATAAGACCTCATACGACACAATATGACCACTAGGGGCTCACCTAGACCCCAAAACGTCCACCCAGCACTATTTACCCACTACGCATGCGCGCAGTGACTTTTTCAAAAAAATTCACCTCTCAGCTTCGAGATCTCGCCCATCGTGTTCTACGTGGTGAGACGTGAAAAGAAGACCAAACAACCTATATCGCATTTCCCAGTATGGACCTATCCCCCTGAGCCAGCATGGGCCTATCCAGACCTCCGCGAACTTTTCGAAAAATTTCACCGCTTAACTTCGAGACCCCTGCCATCGTGTTCTACGTGGTGAAACGTGAAAAAACAAGACCAAACGACCCATACCGCAATGAACATTTGTGAATTTCCCAGTATGAACCTATTCCCCTGAGTCAGTATGGGCCTATGGGCCTATCCAGATCTTTCTTTCTTTCCAGACCTTTCTAAACATTTCACCGCTTAACTTCGAGACCCCTCCCATCGTGTTCTACGTGGTGAGACGTGAAAAACAAGACCAAACAACCAATATCGCAATGAACATGTGTGGATTTCCCTGTATGGACCTATCCACCTGAGCCAGTATGGGCCTATGGGCCTATCCAGACCTCCGTGAACTTTTCGAAAATTTATCGCAATTAACACGTGTGAATTTCCCATTAGCTCCGGGACCCTTCTCATCGTGTTTCTCGTGGTGAGACGTGAAAAACAAGACCAAACAACCCATAGTAAAACAAAAAAATGACCACCCCCATACAGGCATTTTCCCGTATAGATGCAAATGTGCGAATCATTCCCCTATTGTAGAAGTAAAGTCCGAGTTCCGCTTTTTATATTTTCGGGACAAATCCTCAATTTTACATACACCCAAGTAGTATATAAAACCCGATAGAGCAACATTTTTCGGGCACCGTGGAATTTCGCCAGCTATTTAAATCGCAATCGAGAACCCTCAAATTACGGTAAGGGAGGTAGCTCTTGATGCCCGTGATGATTTTTGGCATATTCCTGGTTATCCCCCCTGATTCGCACATTTGCATATTAAATCTATGAGGCCGCGTGGAGGTCGAGTGCACTATAGTTCCGATCTCTATTTAGCATGTATTCCTCCGCGGTGATGCGATCTGGTGGTGATGCGGTCTGCCTCCGCGGACAGAAAGTAGTCACACGGGACAAAATGCATGGAATGCATGTATGGACCCTGGGATGGACTGTACATGTAAGTACTAGGGTCCTAGTGGGCATTGAACCCGGGTCGCTTTATCTTGAGGCCGTCGCTCTACCATTAGGCCACGAGTCATAGGCTACAAACCAAGGTTGAAAGTAGCATATATATGTCTACCATATGGCCCATACTGGCCCACTGGCCAATGTTGAACCTAATTGGAAATTTATTCCTGGTCATTGTAGTATGGGTTGTTTGATTTTGTTTTTCACATCTCAACACCTAGTACACGATGGGCAGGATCCCGAAGCGAATGGTTGAATTTTTTGAAAAAGACCACTAATGGTTCGATGGAGTCGAGTGAGGTATCAATGTGAAGCATACGTGAGGAAGCATCCGACGGGCTGGGTGTGACGTGGAACCGACGTCATTCTGCGCATGCGCAGTAGACAAAGTATATGGAAATGGACGTTTTGGGGTCTAGGCGGGCCACTACTGGTCCGATGGAGTCGTATGAGGTATCAATGTGAACCATTCGTGAAGGAGCATCCGCCTGGACTAGTGTGTCGTTCGTGTTCAACATTCTGCGCATGCGCAGAAAGGGAATTGTGGGAAAATGGTATGGAAATAGACGTTTTTTGGTCTAGGTGGACCACTGGTGGCCCGATCGAGTCGAGTGAGGTATGAATGTGAAGCATATGTGATGAAGGATCCGCCTCGTCTAGTGTGTCGTCCGTGTTCAACATTCTGCGCATGCGGAAATAGACGTTTTGTGGTCTAGGTGGACCACTGGTGGCCCGATGGAGTCGAGTGAGGTATCAATGTGAAGCATGTGTGATGAAGGATCCGCCTCGTCTAGTGTGTCGTCCGTGTTCAACATTCTGCGCATGCGCAGACAGGGAATTGTGGAAAAAGGGCATTGGAATGGACGTTTTGAGGACTAGGTGGGCCACTATTGATCCGATTGAGCCGTATGAGGTATCAATGTGAAGCATTCGTGAAGGAGCGTCCGCCTGGACTAGTGCGTCGTTCGTGTTCAACATTCTGCGCATGCGCAGACAGGGAATTTTGGGAAAATGGTATGGAAATAGACGTTTTGTGGTCTAGGTGGACCACTGGTGGCCCGATGGAGTCGAGTGAGGTATCAATGTGAAGCATATGTGATGAAGGATCCGCCTCGTCTAGTGTGTCGTCCGTGTTCAATATTCTGCGCATGCGCAGACAGGGAATTGTGGAAAAAGGGCATTGGAATGGACGTGTTGGGGTCTAGGTGGGCCACTATTGGTCCAATTGAGTCGTATGAGGTATCAATGTGAAGCATTCGTGAAGGAGCATCCGTCTGGACTAGAGTGTCGTCCGTTTTCAACATTCTACGCATGCGCAGACAGGGAATTGTGGAAAAAGAGCATTGAAAGGAACTTTTGGGGATCGAAATGGGCCACTAGTGGTCTGATGGAGTCGAGTGAGGTATCGTTGTAAAGCATACCTGAAGGCGCATCCGACTGGATGGATGTGGGGTAGTAATCTCGTCATTCTGCGCATGCACAGGCTGGGAATTGTGGGAAAAGTGTATGGAAATAGACATTTTGGGGCCGATATGGACCACTATTGGTCCAAATGGGTCGTGGGAGGTGTCAAAGTGAATCTTTTGTGAGGTAGAGTCAGAAAGTCGCGTCAATCTGCGCATGCGCAGTTGGGTGTAGTAAGTAAAGTGGTCATTTTGAGGTTGTGAAGGAAGGTATTTGGGGTAGAGATGGACCATCCTTGCTCAGAATGTGTCGTGTGGGGTGTCATTTTGTAGCTCTCGGGTTGTAGAACGCGATTTGAGTCATGTCAACTGCATCTGTGACGTCATCGGTGACGTCATCAATACGAGTAGTAGCCAAAGTGGGCATTTTGGGGCGGTGAAGGAAGGTATCTGATGTAGAAATGGGCCATCCGCGGTCCGAATGCGTCGTGTGAGGTGTCATCTTGCAGCAACGCCAAGCTTAACGCTTCAACGCCCTGGTGAAATAGCCCAAAAGCTCAGATTTTCATGGAATTGTCACTAATTCATTGGAAATGCAGTGACGCCCGTCAACGCCCGTCGTTACGCCTCAACGCCCTAGCATAACGCCTTGACGCCACGATATAGACAGATGAGAGAAAAACAACCGCAACAACAAGGATGACAGATGAGAGAACAACAACAACAACAACAGGTTTTCATATAGTTTATTCTCCCCAATGTTACATCATACCCAACGCGGCTGGGGGAGCCGCGTTGGGTATGCTTACAATTCAAGAAGACTCTTGTCCAATCAGAGGCCGCCATTTGGCGCTGTATCTGTCATATTCGTTCTGACCCGTTAGATGTATTCTCGGGTGCTCCTGTCCAATCAGAAGCCGTCCTTAAGAAAGTCCCATCTTCGGCCATGGTCGCTCTCATCCGTTTGTTCTAATCGTCGTCGGACAGGCCTGGATATTGTTTGTGCAGCATGTCCCAATGGGATGGTTTGTACAATAAAATTGAATTGAATTGAATTGTCCTGAAACAGTTGTTTGCGCATTCTGATCGCATTTTCCAGGGTTTCGATGGGTGGTAGCCCCATATCCTCTTCCAAGTGACGTTTGGTCTTCATGATGGACCTGTGCGTTGGGTCGCCTTTCGTTTCAAGCGGTAGTAAGGTATACTGTTCATAGATCGCCATGGCTGTTTTCCTGATGCAGGGGCGCATTTGGGTGTACGCCTGTTGTAAGTTATCCTGTCCGGCGTCCTCGATCGCTGCAGAATGAGTATTGATAGCTGCTGTCACAATACGATCCCAGAAGGTAGGTTCTGCCTCACTTTCCTGAGATGTAGGCTGACAATCTGAGGTCAAGCTCTCCGTATCAGTAGACAGACTCTCAGCAGTCTCTGTATCAGCATGAGCCTCAACGGACTCCTCGGAGTCTTCAATCCCATGTATTTTTTTCTGGTATCGCATTATATCGTAACGTCTGATGAACGTGCGTTCACACTCAGAACAAGTATAAGCCAGGTTGACGGTTGAACGTCGACTGTGCGTGTTTTGGGAATATACTTGCTTTCATAGACAGTAACGCCCGCCAACGCCCACTGTTAGGCCTTAACGCCCTATCTGTACGCCTTAACGCTCGTCTCAATGCCTTAACACCCATCTCAACGCCTTAACAGACTTTCTTAACGCTTTAACGCCGTTTAATGATGCGTTTGAACAAATGTTTCTTTTGTGCTGTTGCTCTGACATACGCCGGTTTTCAGGTCATGCCCGAGGTTTTCAACATCGACGCTGTTTTTTCGATTTCCATATGAACCGCGTCCTTATCCAACAATTTCATATGTGTCACGAGGTCGACATACTGCTGACGTAAAGCCCGTCATAGTCTGGGTGCCAATCTGTTATGGGCTAAAATTGCGGCTTCCTTTTTCGAATACCCTTTGTGGTGAAACTTATTTTCTGTGGTCCTCAACGTCTCGCCCATCTCGGCGTCCATACTTTCTTTGGACAAATCCTTCCATAGCCTCGAGTTCACATTATGTTCAATCCCTTGTACGGGTTCGGGTTGGTCCTTCACGGTTGGGTGATATTCCGGGACTGATGGTATGAAGCGGACCCGCTGTATGGGGGTGGGTTGCTGCTGCTGGACGGGTGCTGCCAGGTGTGAACTCGGCGGATGGTGTAGGGGTATATAACGTTGCGGTGATCCCTCGCCGGGTAACAGGTGAGTCGTCAGCCGGCGATCTTCGGGGGTATGGGCTTTTAAATCTACGAACAGGTAGCCGTACGGACGACTTGTCGCCCCTCACCGTCATCTTATAGGGATGCTCTACTGCTCTTGTTGGACCTATAGCAAGACTCGGCGGTGTCTCTTGGTTGTCTTTGCGTTGAATGTGCCTGAGCATACTATATCGATGTTCATCAGTCGACCAATACATATGGACTGATGAGGGACTCATGTTCATTACTATATTTACAGACACCGCCACCAACACTACCACCACCACACCACCATCACCAACACCACCACACACCACTATTACCACCACCACACACCAGTTCTACCACGACCACCACCACCACCACCACCACCACACACCACCACCTCCACCACTTCCACCACCACCACACACCAGTTCTACCACCACCACCACACACTACCACACACCACCACTACCCCCACCCCCGGTCCTATAGCCCGTAGGGCATAGGGTACACCAGGATGTGGGTGCACCAGGTATGTGTGTGTGGGCGCCAGCGTACGATGACATGACTTCCGAGTAGCGCAGGGTCAAAGGTCACTTCTGTGGGTACTTTTGTTTTACATCCGGGTCCTCATCTTACATCCGTGTTTTTCCATGTTTACTGTCACGTGACCGGAACCGGAAGACTCACTCACTCGCTCACTCCCCGTCGTTAGTGCGTCCATGCTTTAACGTTGGGGACGCCTCAGATGTGATGTGCACGCCTCACTCACTCACTCATTCACTCACTGACTCACTAATGGTGCCCAGGGGGCAAAGGTCACTTCCTGTCACGTGACCGGAACCGGAAGTGTGCACCAATGGAACGCGTTCCGAGCTCCAAGAGCTCCCATCCAAGAGCTCAGCCCCAAGGGAGCTACCACCACCACCGGGCGTTAACGGGCGTCAATGCCTGGTGGTGGTTGTGGTGGTGGTAGTGGTGTGTGGTGGTGGTGGTGGTAGTGGCGTTGACGGGCGTCAACACCCGGTGGTGTTGGTGGTGGTGGTTGTGGTGGGGTGTGGTAGTGGTAGAACTGGTGTGCGGTGGTGGTAATAATGGTGTGTCGTGGTGGTATGTGGTGGTATGTGATGGTGATCGTGATAGAACTGGTGTGTGGTGGTGGTAATAGTGGTGTGTGGTGACGGTGGTGGTGGTGGTGGTGTGTGGTAGTGGTAGAACTGGTGTGTGGTGGTGGTAATAGTGGTGTGTGTTGGTGGTGGTGGTGTGGTGGTGGTAGTGTTGGTGGTGGTGTCTGTAAATATAGGAATGAACATGTATCCCTCATCAGTCCATATGTATTGGTCGACTGATCAAGATATCGTGTACGTGTACGTTCTGTCAGAGAACCTTCTCTCGTCGCGATAGTATGCTCCGGCACATTCAACGCAAACACAACCAAGAGACACCGCCGAGTACCGCTATAGGTCCAACAAGAGCAGTAGAGCCATAGGGCAGTATACGATGACGGTGAGCGGCCCTACGGCATGTGGAAAGACGTCCTGGGTGATGAAGTTCATAGAAGACGGTGTGGCAACCCCAGCTCCGACACGTGTTGTTTGGTGTTATAGCCAATGGCAGCCCGCCTACGAAACTACCAGGTTACAGAATGTGAGCTTCGTCCCAGGGATTCCTCACGACATAAACGAACCGTATTACTTTGACCCGGAGCAGACCAACGTGGTAGTGTTAGATGATCTGATGATTGCGGCCAAGGACCATTTCACACGTCGCCGACTTGATCCCATCATCGGAATCTGTCCGTCATCTATTTGACACAGAATCTCTTTCCTCAAGGGAAGGCGTCCAGAGATAATGCCTTGAACTGCCAATACTTTGTGTTGTTCTCCAGTCCCATTGACAGAGCACAAATCCGTGTGTTTGGTAGTCGAATTTATCCTCAGAACACCGACCATTTCATGCAGACCTTTCAAGGGGCGACAAGTCGTCCGGCTACCTATTCGTAGATTTAAAAGCCCATACCCCCGAAGATCGCCGGCTGACGACCCACCTGTTACCCGGCGAGGGATCACAACGTCATATACCCCTACACCATCCGCCGAGTCCACACCTGGCAGCACCCGTCCAGCAGCAGCAGCAACCCACCCCCATACAGCGGGTCCGCTTCATACCATCAGTCCTGGAATATCACCCAGCCGTGAAGGATCAACCCAAACCCGTACACGGGAATGAACATAATGTGAACTCGAGGCTATGGAAGGATTTGTTCAAAGAAAGTATGGACGCCGAGATGGGCGAGACGTTGAGGGCCACAGAAATCAAGTTTCAAAACAAAGGGTATTTGAAAAAGGAAGCCGCAATTTTAGCCCATAACAGATTGGCACCCAGACTATGGCGGACTTTACGTCAGCAGTATGTCGACCTCGTGACACATATGAAATTGTTGGATAAGGATGCGGTTCATATGGAAATCGAAAAAAACAGCGTCGATGTTGAAAACCTCGGGCATGAACTGGAAAGCGGCGTATGTCAGAGCAATAGCACAAAAGAAACATTTGTTCGAACGCATCAATAAACGACGTTAAAGTGTTAAGAAAATGTGCTAAGGCGTTGAAATGGGTGCTAAGGCGTTGAGACGAGCGCTAAGGCGTACAGATAGGGCGTTAAGACGTAACAGTGTTCGTTGGTGGGCGTTACTGTCTATGAAATCAAGTGTATTCCCAAAACACGTACAGTCGACGTTCAACCGACAAGCTAGCTCATACAGATCTACTTTTTAAAGAGTTGAATATTTTGCCAGTTGCCAGTTTAAACGATCATTTAATTTCGTTGCTCGTGCACAAGTTTTCATTTCATAATCACTTGTTACCCATTTCACTTCGAGATTGCTTCATCAAGATATCAGCTATCCATTCCTATCCAACTCGACAGTCTACCATAAATATCTATCGTCCATTTTACTCATCGGATCTTTCATACTATTCGGTTAAGATAAAGGGACCTCGGTTGTGGAACAGTTTGCCCCGTAAGTTAAAATCTACTCCACCCTTGTCACTGTTTAAATCGCAATCGCAATCTTATTTTAACAATATTTAAGTCCCTAGTGTATTACATTATAATACCACACATAGTTTCATTTGATTATGGTAGATTTTCTGTGGACCACAAGGTTCTTGTTTTATTTATACAAATGGTATCAGCTGCCTGTCATTCCTACATGCATATTTATATTCATCAAAATCATGTATGTTTAATATTAATTTAATTAATTTGGGATAGAACAAGCCCTTCGGGGTTTTATTCCCGCCAAATGCTTTATACTGATTTATACACAATATTACATCTGGTGAATAAAGTACTGATACTGATACTGATGGCTTATACTTGTTCTGAGTGTGAACGCGCGTTCACCAGACATTACGATATGATGCGACACCAGAAAAATATACATGGGATTGAAGATGAGGCGCATGCTGATACAGAGACTGCTGAGAGTGTATCGACTGATACCGAAACCGAGATTGCTGACAGTCTGTCCACCGATAAGGAGAGCTTGACCTCAGATAGTCAGCCTACATCCCAGGAAAGTGAGGCAGAACCTACCTTCTGGGATCGTATTGTGACAGCAGCTATCAATATCACGCTGTAGCGATCGAGGACGCCGGGCAGGATAACTTACAACAGGCGTACACCCAAATGCGACCCTGCATCAGGAAAACAGCCATGGCGATCTATGAACAGTATACCTTACTACCGCTTGAAATGAAAGGCAACCCAACACACAGGTCCATATGAAGACCAAACGTCACTTGGAAGAGGATATGGAGCTACCACGCACCGAGACCATGGAAAATGCGATCAGAATGCGCAAACAACTGCTTCAGGACATGCTGCCCAAACAATATCCAGACCTGCCCGACTACGATTAGAACAAACGGATGAGAGCGATCATGGCCGAAGATGGGACTTTCTTAAGGACGGCTTCTGATTGGACAAGAGCAGCCGAGAATACATCTAACGGGTCAGAACGAATATGACAGATACATCGCCAAATGGCGGCCTCTGATTGGACAGGAGTCTTCTTGAATTGTAAACATACCCAGCGTGGGTATGATGTAACATTGGGGAGAATAAACTATATGAAAACTTTCTCTTGTTGTTCTCTCATCTGTCATCCTTGTTGTTCTTGTTGTTTTTCTCTCATCTATCTATATCATGGCGTCAAGGCGTTATGCTAGGGCGTTTAGGCGTAACGACGGGCGTTGACGGGCGTCACTGCATTTCCAATGAATTAATGACAATTCCATGAAAATCAGAGCTTTTGGGCTATTTCACCAGGGCGTTGAAGCGTTAAGCTTGGCGTTGGCGGGCGTTGCTACAAGATGACACCTCACACGACGCATTCGGACCGCGGATGGCCCATTTCTACACAAGATACCTTCCTTCACCGCCCCAAAATGTCCACTTTGGCTACTACTCGTACTGATGACGTCACCGATTCTACACCCCGAGAGCTACAAAATGACACCCCACACGACACATTCTGACCAAGGATGGCCCATCTCTACCCCAAATACCTTCCTTCACACCCTCAAAATGACCACTTTACTTACTACACCCAACTGCGCATGCGCAGAATGACGCGACTTGCAATAAAAAAACACGACACTCTGACTCTACCCCACAAAAGCTTCACTTTGATTACTACCCCACATCCACCCAGTCGGATGCGCCTTCAGGTATGCTTCACAACGATGCCTCACTCGACTCCATCAGACCACTAGTGGCCCATTTCGATCCCAAAACGCTCCTTCCAATGCCTTTTTCTCACAATTCCCTGTCTGCACATACGCAAAAACGGACGACACACTAGTCCAGGCGGATGCTCCTTCACGAATGCTTCAGATTGATATCTCATGCGACTCCATCGGACCACCAATGGCCCACCTAGACCTCAAAACGTTCCTTCCAATGCCCTTTTCCCACAATTTCCCGTCTGCGCATGCATAGAATGTTGAAAACGGACGACACACTAGTCCAGGCGGATGCTCCCTCAGGTATACTTCACATTGATACCTCATACGACTCAATCGGCCCACTAGTGGTCTACCTCGACCCCAAAACGTCTATTTCCATACCCTTTTCCCACAATTCCTTGTCTGCGCATGCGCAGAATGTTGAAAACGGGCGACACACTAGTCCAGGCAGATGCTCCTTCACGTATGCTTCACATCGATACCTCGCTCGACTCCATCGGATCACTAGTGGTCCACCTAGACTCCAAAACGTCTATTTCCATACACTTTTCCCACAATTCCCAGTCTGCGCATGCGCAGAATGTTGAAAACTAACGAAATACTAGTCCAGGCGGATGCTCCTTCACGAATGCTTCAAATTGATATTTCATACGACTCCATCGGACCACCAATGGCCCACCTAGACCCCAAAACGTCTATTTCCATACCCTTTCCCCACAATTCCCAGTCTGCGCATGCGCAGAATGTTGAAAACTAACGACATGCTAGTCCAGGCGTATGCTCCTTCACGAATGCTTGACATTGATACCTCACTCGACTCCATCGGCCCACCAGGGGCTCACCTAGACCCCAAAACGTCCACCCAGCCCTATTTACCCACTACGCATGCGCACAGTGACTTTTTCAAAAAATTTCAACCATTCGCTTCGGGACCCTGCCCATCGTGTACTAGGTGTTGAGATGTGAAAAACAAAACCAAACAACCCATACTACAATGACCAGGAGTAAATTTCCCATTAGGTTTAACATTGGCCAGTGGGCCAGTATGGGTCATATGGTAGACATATATACATGTATGCTATTTTCAACCTTGGTTTGTAGCCTATGACTCGTGGCCTAATGGTAGAGCGTCGGCCTCTAGATAAAGCGACCCGGGTTCAATTCCCACTAGGACCCTAGTACATGTACAGTACATCCCAGGGTCCATACATGCATTCCATGCATTTCTTCCCGTGGGACTACTTTCTGTCCGCGGAGGCAGATGCCATCACCACCAGACCGCATCACCGCGGAGGAATACATGCCAAATAGAGACCGAAACTATAGTGCACTCGACCTCCACTCGGCCTCATAGATTCAATATGCAAATGTGCGAATCAGGGGAGATAATCAGGAATATGTCAAAAATCATCACGGGCATCAAGAGTTACCTCCCTTACTGTAATTTGAGGGTTCCCGATTGCGATTTAACACAGTCAAATAACTGGCGAAATTTCCCGGTGCCCGAAAAATGTTGCTCTATCGGGTTTTTATATACTACTCACCCACTCCTCCACCCTACCTCTCTCAGCAGACCCCGATAAGCCCGGGGGACCGGTATTAGCCCTTTTGGACATGGTTGATAGAAGTTTTCCCCTATTTTAGGGGTAAAGTCCGTGTTCCGCTTTTTATATGTTCGGGCCAAATCCTCAATTTACATGCACCCACCCATGACTTGATAGGCAGACCCCGATAAGCCGGGATGGGGGGGGGGACCGATATTAGCTCATTTGGATATGGTTGATAGGGGTTTTCCCCTATTGTAGGGGTAAAGTCCGTGTCCCGCTTTTTATGTTTTGGGGACAAATCCTCAACTTACATACACTCACCCATGACTTGATCGCCCTGGAGGAGCGCTTCACTTTGAAACCTCACTCGACCCAATCGGTCCACCAAAGGCCCCTCTCGCCCCCAAAATGTCCCGAAGATTCCCGATGATTCTCACGAAAACCCTCAACGTCGGTTTCGGTTTTCGCGGATGGCAGAAGTCATTATTGGCTCCAATATAGGGACCGTAAACACCAAGATGGTATATCAGAGAAATATCATAGTGGTAACGCCTTGACAAAAATCGCGCAATCTGTTCACCAGTATTATCTGAGCCAATATATATAATAAGCCAATCACAGCAAATTCGGCCGTCGCAATTTGACATTGATATTGGATACCGTACTGTTTCTTTATATTCTGTACTTTATGTCTGGATTGGAAGCTGTTCTTCGGTCGAGCCAAAAATATTCATATTCAGCTGTTCACAGACACCAGTTACTGTTTAATATGGAAAATGCGTCAGAATGCGCAAACAACTGTTTCAGGACATGCTGCCCAAACAATATCCAGACCTGCCCGACTACGATTAGAACAAACGGATGAGAGCGATCATGGCCGAAGATGGGACTTTCTTAAGGACGGCTTCTGATTGGACAAGAGCAGCCGAGAATACATCTAACGGGTCAGAACGAATATGACAGATACATCGCCAAATGGCGGCCTCTGATTGGACAGGAGTCTTCTTGAATTGTAAACATACCCAGCGTGGGTATGATGTAACATTGGGGAGAATAAACTATATGAAAACTTGCTCTTGTTGTTCTCTCATCTGTCATCCTTGTTGTTCTTGTTGTTTTTCTCTCATCTATCTATATCATGGCGTCAAGGCGTTATGCTAGGGCGTTTAGGCGCAACGACGGGCGTTGACGGGCGTCACTGCATTTCCAATGAATTAATGACAATTCCATGAAAATCAGAGCTTTTGGGCTATTTCACCAGGGCGTTGAAGCGTTAAGCTTGGCGTTGGCGGGCGTTGCTACAAGATGACACCTCACACGACGCATTCGGACCGCGGATGGCCCATTTCTACACAAGATACCTTCCTTCACCGCCCCAAAATGTCCACTTTGGCTACTACTCGTACTGATGACGTCACCGATTCTACACCTCGAGAGCTACAAAATGACACCCCACACGACACATTCTGACCAAGGATGGCCCATCTCTACCCCAAATACCTTCCTTCACACCCTCAAAATGACCACTTTACTTACTACACCCAACTGCGCATGCGCAGAATGACGCGACTTGCAATAAAAAACACGACACTCTGACTCTACCCCACAAAAGCTTCACTTTGATTACTACCCCACATGCACCCAGTCGGATGCGCCTTCAGGTATGCTTCACAACGATGCCTCACTCGACTCCATCAGACCACTAGTGGCCCATTTCGATCCCAAAACGCTCCTTCCAATGCCTTTTTCTCACAATTCCCTGTCTGCACATGCGCAGAATGTTGAAAACGGACGACACACTAGTCCAGGCGGATGCTCCTTCACGAATGCTTCAAATTGATATCTCATACGACTCCATCGGACCACCAATGGCCCACCTAGACCCCAAAACGTTTCTTCCAATGCCCTTTTCCCACAATTTCCCGTCTGCGCATGCACAGAATGTTGAAAACGGACGACACACTAGTCCAGGCGGATGCTCCCTCAGGTATGCTTCACATTGATACCTCATACGACTCAATCGGCCCACTAGTGGTCTACCTCGACCCCAAAACGTCTATTTCCATACCCTTTTCCCACAATTCCTTGTCTGCGCATGCGCAGAATGTTGAAAACGGGCGACACACTAGTCCAGGCAGATGCTCCTTCACGTAGGCTTCACATCGATACCTCGCTCGACACCATCGGATCACTAGTGGTCCACCTAGGCTCCAAAACGTCTATTTCCATACACTTTTCCCACAATTCCCTGTCTGCGCATGCGCAGAATGTCGAATGCGGACGACACACTAGTCCAGGCGGATGCTCCTTCACGAATGCTTCAAATTGATATCTCATACGACTCGATCGGACCACCAATGGCCCACCTAGACCCCAAAACGTCTATTTCCATACCCTTTCCCCACAATTCCCAGTCTGCGCATGCGCAGAATGTTGAAAACTAACGACACACTAGTCCAGGCGTATGCTCCTTCACGAATGCTTGACATTGATACCTCATACGACTCCATCGGACCAGTAGTGGTCCACCTAGATCCAAAAACGTCTATTTCCATACACTTTGTCTACTGCGCATGCGCAGAATGACGTCGGTTCCACGTCGCATCCAGCCCCTCGGATGCTCCCTCACGTATGCTTCACATTGATACCTCCCTCGATTCAATCGGACCACCAGGGGCCCACCTAGACCCCAAAATTTCAACCTTTCGCTTCGGGACCCTGCCCATCGTGTACTAGGTGTTGAGATGTGAAAAACGACCAGTAGTGGCCCACCTAGACCCCAAAACGCCCATTTCCATACACTTTGTCTACTGCGCATGCGCAGAATGACGTCGGTTCCACATCACACCCAGCCCGTCGGATGCTCCCTCACGTATGCTTCAAAATTGATACCTCACTCGACTCCATCGGACCACTTGTAGTCCACCTAGACCCAAAAACGTCTATTTCCATACACTTTGTCTACCGCGCATGCGCAGAATTACGTCAGTTCCACGTCACACCCAGCCCGTTGGATGCTCCCTCGCGTATGCTTCACATTGATACCTCACTCGACTCCATCGGCCCACCAGGGGCTCACCTAGACCCCAAAACGTCCACCCAGCCCTATTTACCCACTACGCATGCGCACAGTGACTTTTTCAAAAAAAATTCAACCATTCGCTTCGGGACCCTGCCCATCGTGTACTAGGTGTTGAGATGTGAAAAACAAAACCAAACAACCCATACTACAATGACCAGGAGTAAATTTCCCATTAGGTTTAACATTGGCCAGTGGGCCAGTATGGGTCATATGGTAGACATATATACATGTATGCTATTTTCAACCTTGGTTTGTAGCCTATGACTCGTGGCCTAATGGTAGAGCGTCGGCCTCTAGATAAAGCGACCAGGGTTCAATTCCCACTAGGACCCTAGTACATGTACAGTACATCCCAGGGTTCATACATGCATTCCATGCATTTCTTCCCGTGGGACTACTTTCTGTCCGCGGAGGCAGATCGCATCACCACCAGACCGCATCACCGCGGAGGAATACGTGCCAAATAGAGACCGAAACTATAGTGCACTCGACCTTCACTCGGCCTCATAGATTCAATATGCAAATGTGCGAATCAGGGGAGATAATCAGGAATATGTCAAAAATCATCACGGGCATCAAGAGTTACCTCCCTTACTGTAATTTGAGGGTTCCCGATTGCGATTTAACACAGTCAAATAACTGGCGAAATTTCCCGGTGCCCGAAAAATGTTGCTCTATCGGGTTTTTATATACTACTCACCCACTCCTCCACCCTACCTCTCTCAGCAGACCCCGATAAGCCCGGGGGACCGGTATTAGCCCTTTTGGACATGGTTGATAGAAGTTTTCCCCTATTTTAGGGGTAAAGTCCGTGTTCCGCTTTTTATATGTTCGGGACAAATCCTCAATTTACATGCACCCACCCATGACTTGATAGGCAGACCCCGATAAGCCGGGATGGGGGGGGGACCGATATTAGCTCATTTGGATATGGTTGATAGGGGTTTTCCCCTATTGTAGGGGTAAAGTCCGTGTCCCGCTTTTTATGTTTTGGGGACAAATCCTCAACTTACATACACTCACCCATGACTTGATCGCCCTGGAGGAGCGCTTCACTTTGAAACCTCACTCGACCCAATCGGTCCACCAAAGGCCCCTCTCGCCCCCAAAATGTCCCGAAGATTCCCGATGATTCTCACGAAAACCCTCAACGTCGGTTTCGGTTTTCGCGGATGGCAGAAGTCATTATTGGCTCCAATATAGGGACCGTAAGTAGTAGGTAGAGTGCATATCCAGCCCCCTTTTCCAGGGAGGTAACTCTAGGTTCTCCTTTTTCCGCCAGGGGGCGCTATCCCGTATGACGTCACTTCCGGTCTGGTTGAATGGAGCGTGACCTATGACGTCACTTCCGGTGTGGGTGAATGGGGCGTGGAGGATGATAGGACATGTACAGACCTGTCTGTGTCGTTCATCTCCGTATCTTTTCGATGAGAGGAATATGTGCTGGGGTTTTTCCCCAAATGTCGTTCACCTCCGTATTTCTTCGGTCAGCTCCGTGGGAGCTTGTACTGATCTGTGGGGTTTTTCCCACCATGTCGTTCACCTCCGTGTCTTTTCGGTAAGGTCCGTGAAGCTGTGGCGGAAGGTACCGAGAGATGTGACGGAGGTGTGCGAAGAGACCCGGAGATGACCGAAGAGGCACGGCGAGTTCGTTAAGGTCCGTGAAGATGTACCGGAGGTGACCGAAAACACCCGGAGAATACCGGAGAGTGCCGGAGTTGACCGGAAAGACCCGAATGTGATCACCGAAGAGTGCCGGAGGTGACCGAAAACACCCGGAGAATACCGGAGAGTGCCGGAGTTGACCGGAAAGACCCGAATGTGATCACCGGAGAGTGCCGGAGGTGACCGAAAAGACCCGGAGGTGACCGGAGAGTACCGGAGTTGACCGTAAAGACCCGAATGTGATCACCGGAGAGTGCCGGAGTTGACCGAGAAGACCCGGAGAATACCGAAAACCGAAAAGACCCGGAGGTGACCGGAGAGTACCGGAGTTGACCGTAAAGACCCGAATGTGATCACCGGAGAGTGCCGGAGTTGACCGAGAAGACCCGGAGAATACCGAAAAGACACACTGAGAATACCGAAAACACCCGAATGTCACGAAAAAACGTATAAAAGGGGCGATTTTTAGGGAGTTGGTGCATTCATTGGACTGCCAAACGGAGCTATCTCACCTACCTGCCTGCTCTACCTGCCTGACCAGCCTACCAGCCTGAACCACTCTGACGACAGGAGCTATTGGCCTCACTGTACCATGAGACGTGGAGAAGATTTTCATTTTACCAGTACAACTTCACCAAACTATCTCACCCTAGCAGCTACTCACCAGCCTGAGCCCACAGTCATGGAGTCATCCCAGCGAGCTAAGCTTCTACAGCACCGTGTTCGCCTCATTGATGAGATGCAGCATGTGGCCGAACTATGTGATCTGCTTATGGTGGAAAACATAATCCTTAAACCCGGTGACCACTTCACGACAAAACAGAGCCCTCATCGACGATCTACTGCGCCGTGGCCCCTATGCATTTCTAGCCTTCGTGGAGGCGCTGAAGAAGACGGGAAATGAAGAAATAGCAGATCTACTTCAAGCCCAGGATTCAGAAGATAATATCTTAGTCATGGACATGGACATCGCCGAAGAGCGTACAGCTACCAAACGTACGCACCAAGAGTCCGGTCTACCTGCCAAACCCGGTCCACCACCCAAACGGCCCGACTAACACCTTTAGAAATACCTCAGCAAGTGCTTCAGCCAGTGCCCCAGCAAGTGCCTGAGCAAGCGAAGGGAGAGGTGCTACTTCCTATGTCTGTGCAGGAGATCAATGACATTATCCAGCAGGCTTACCAGGCGGCCCAGACCAACACTTGGGAGCTCTCTCCCTATTTAACTGTGAGTGTCAAAGAAGAGGAAGTGCATTTTAACGCACCGGCCTGGGACGACAAACCACCTAAGCATATCGCCTTGACGTTGGACACCTGGATAAGAGTACAGGCCATTTATTACGCCGTCGATGCGGTCATTGACCACCAGGGGAGCGACGAAGCGAAATTTTATGTGGGTGACGACATCTTTCTCTCCTGTTCTACATTCAACAACCTGCTCCTCGTGCATATTCGAAAATGGAAAATGAGGTCAGATACGCAAAAGCGTATTCCTTGTTCTCAGGGCGTCACCCTGAAAATACCTGCGTGGCGGAAGCTGCAGTCTCACAGCTGAAATTCATGAAGTCCTGTCTGACCAGGTGACTCAGTATATTTATAAGAAGTACATCGACACATTCCTGGATCATCTCAGACCCCTCATTCGACACTTGCGTATCCAGCAATGTGCAGGCTGTGGGAACAAGAACGGGCTCTTCAACACGCATACCTGTGTGGACAATAGTATACCATCAGACGCGCTCATCACTAAGGCACTACAGGACGTGAACGAGGTGCAAATTGCCGAGGCATTGGAAGCTGACTGTCCACCCAGAATTCCACGTGAACAGATTGCCACCTTCATCTACGTGCACCAGGGGCGGAAAGACGATGACGAGTTCAAACAAGTCTTGTTGCATAAATATTGAACATTTCACACAAGTCTTGTTGCATTGAACATTCAGACATTACCGTATTCCTACATTCTATGTTCATTCTATGTTCATTCTACGTTCATTTAAGCGCCTTGATAGCGTATAATTGTATTAAAAAAATTCAACACCAAGAGTCTACTGTGGTGAACACCTTACGTTCATTCTACTGTGTTAATAAAAATATTAGAAATTCAAAATGTGTGTTAGTGTTCATTCTTGCAAAGATAATTGTATTAAAAAAATTCAACACTAAGAGTCTACTGTGGTGAAGACCTTATGTTTTCATATTGGTGAGGGAGCTGGTGTTTTTTGTGCTTTTAGTTAGAAAGTCCCACCCCTTTCGGGAGTAAATAGGTGGCCCTAAAAAGGGCCTTTGGAAAGAACAGCGTCATCACACTGTTACGGGCGGAAAAAAAATTCACGCCTGACACCCACGCCCGACACACAGGGCATCGTATCTTCAAATGAAGCTCCTCTGTCTCGGCGCACTGGCACGTCCCCCCTATACATGTCAGGGATAGCAAGCATACGCCACATAGGCACAGGTGACCGCAAGGGGAAAAGGCGTACATGGTGTCTTCGTCTTGACACACGGTACAGGTGGATTTATTCTGTTCCTTAGTCAGTTGTACACGTAGTTTAGAGTTGCCCTCTTCTAATTCATCAATCTGTTCGTTCAGGCGGACGATCTCTGCCCAAGGTGGTGGTGTTGTCATTCCTGTTGCTGTAGCCGTCGTTGTGGTAGCCATTGAAGCTGTAGTTGCTGGGGGTCTACTACTGTTTAACCACTCCACCTCTGGTAGATCTTCATCGTCTGTTGCTTCATCACCATCCTCTTCTCCCTGCACAGCGTCTCTTATTTCTCTCTCTTGTTGTGCACCTCTCCGTCTCATCGCTTCAGTAATATGAGCTTCATGAACACGCTGCAAGCTCGTAATGATTGTAACATGTTCGTTGTCTTCTCCACTTGGGCGAATCCGTTCTCTATGTTCTCTAGGATCTTGTTGGTTCATCGTGTTGAATAGCGCCCGTCTAGTAGGATTAGCCATGATGCAGTTGAATGAATGGATAGCAGACCAGATACTGCGCGCTTTTTATAGTCTAACCGTAGAGCGCCCGGATGAGCGCGCGGACGTCATCGAAATCTCGCCATCGAAACATTGTGCTTGCCCAGGCCCGCGCTGGTATAGCGCTGTGATACGGGCGCGGACGTCAGCGAAATCTTCCCATCGAAACATTGTGCTTGCTCAGGCCCGCTGAAATTTTGTGTTTCTTTTTCATCTTTAAGCCGCTCTCATTTTGCAATAAATGCGAGTTGACGTGTAAAACTTATTTCAACTTGAACTTTGGGAGCTTATCGTGTATCGTTGAAAAATTCAGAAGGCTAGCGGCAGGCTAACCCTATATTTTTAATGATTTTGTCGATTTTAGACCCGTATGGTTATGGGAGTGGTGGTGTGGAAAACCCGGTAAATTTGAAATAAATCGGTTTACCTGCGTACAAATACTTCAGGTGTGTTCCTCACATCATTATAATGTCGCCCTGAAAATTGGAGCGGGTTTATCGAAAGAAAAGTAGGAAGTTTTGTCCTACCACGCTGGCTACGGTAACACAGCCATTGACACATAGCTGTACTCACATTCGCCTCAGACCGTATAGTGCTGTGTTACCGTAGCCAGCGTGATAGGACAAAAATTCCTACTTTTTTTCGATAAACCGCTCCAATTTTCAGGGTGACATTATAAGATGTGAGGAACACACTTAAGTGTTTTTACGCAGGTAAACCGATTTATTCAAATTTACCGGTTTTCGTCACCACGACTCCATAACCATACGGGTCTAAAATCAATAAAATCATTAAAAATATAGGGTTAGCCTACCGCTTGCCTCTGAATTTTTCAACGATACACGATAAGTTCCCAAAGTTCAGTTGAAATAAGTTTTACACGTCAACTCGCATTTATTGCAAAATGAGACCGGTTTAAAGATGAAAAAGAAACACAAAATTTCAGCGGGCCTGAGCAAGCACAATGTTTCGATGGAAGATTTCGCTGACGTCCGCGCGCTCATCCGGGCGCTCTACGGTTAGACTATAAAAAGCGCGCAGTGTCTATCCATTCATTTTGAACTACATCATGGCTCAACACATGGATATTGATGGAGCGCACAATATTATTAACGAGTCATGGCTTGACAACATATTAGAAGAGCTATTCAAAGATGATGAACAAGAACACCAACCGGTAGAGGGCGGCGAGACTTTCACCCCAGTTTCACAACAAAAGCCACAGTATCTTAACCATGTTACGGGGGAATTCATCGATATTGAAGACGACGAAGAAGGAGAAGAAGAAGAGGCAGCGGATGGAGATGTCACCACCAATAGTACTCCCCAACACGAGCGGTTTGAACGAGTCCTACAAGATGTGTTCAAACAACACCAAGAACAAGCCCAAGACCAAGAAGCAACCGGTGAATTCATGGATGGAGTGGACAATAGTCCCTACGTGAGTCCCTACGAACAGATTGCTCAATTCCTACAAGATGAGTTGGAACAAGACCAAGAAACAGAAAGAGAAAAAAAAGAACAAGAAAAAGAAGAGATGGCTATTTTACAGCAGCAATATCTTGAGTACTACTGTACCGAAATAAGAAGACTGGAGCGAGACACAACATGGAAAGCGGCACAGTATTTACCCTGTGTCCAATGCAGTAGTCGCTACGCCAAATACGCTATATTTCCATGTGGACACCAAGCGTTATGTATTCGCTGTATTCACAGACATGCAGGAAGACCAGAGCCTACGCCCACTTACAAGCCCATAGCGTGTACACTCGTCGCGCTGAAATGTCCCGTGTGTACCCAGAGGCGAGAAAACCTGTTCCGACCGATGTAATCCCCTTACATCTTCCTAACGGTCCTTTTCAGGACCCCCAATTATATTCGAAAGAGCAAGCTTCTAATTAAAAGCACAAAAAAAACACCAACTCCTGCACATGCACACACCTAGGTAACAATAGGTAAATAACACTTAGTAAATGGGAACTTCCTACTAACAGCGCCCAGGTAAAAAAACACTATTAGTATGAATGTACGGTAATAATATACCGAATAGTGCCGGAAAAAGCCGAGTGTAAAAAAAAAAATCCGTTGTGAGGTGTGGGAGATTGGTAATCAGAGAGGCGAGGAGATTGAGAACTACCGAGTAGTCCCGGAAAAAGCCGAGTGTAAATTTTTTTGTTGTTGTGAGGTGTGGGAGATTGGTAGAGGAGAGGAGATTTTGCATGGGTAGGCTAGGGGTTGGCCCTGAACACTGAAAAGGGTCTTTTGTGTTTGGAAGGCTAGGGGTTGGCCCTGAAAAGGACCGTTGAGGGCAGGGATTTTTTTGGGGGGTTGGAGATTGGTAATCATAGAATATAGAGGAGAGGAGATTCACCATGTAGGACCTGAATTTAATTGAATGTGCCACGTTAGAAGTTCCCCTTTCGTAAGATTGGGGTGGCCCTGAAAAGGGCCGTTAAGGTCAATTTGTTTACCCTGTTTTATTCAGGGGGAGTTTGCCTGTCTACTCCAAACTGGCGGAAAAGTACCGACCAGGCTGTAAAACGAACCGACCAGGCTGTTGTTGTTGTTCAGCGTCCGGTGCGGATGGAAGATCATCCAGGAATCTCGCTGGCGGTATTCTTCGTATATCTATGAATTCTGGTTCAACTGGCTGAAGCAGTTGTTGTTGTTGGGCATCCAACAGATCGCCCAACGTCTCCAGCCAGTCTTCTCCCGTTAAAGTGGTCGGTGCCTGGGTCATTAGCTGGTGAAGTTCACTCCACGACAACCGTGTGAACTTCACGTTGTCTCTCGCCCATTGCCGCAACTCGGCTAGCCAAAAGGTTTTTATCGCCACCGCTAGTTCCCTCCTCTCTCTTCTTGCTCTCACCATCCTGGCCGAAGCTTTCGTGGTAGACATCTTGGGTCTCCCGCTCATGATTTTCTTGGATGTGTCGATACGTGTTGTCAGCTTGAGAAAAAGGGTTTGAATGAAGCTTTCCCCCACGCGGCCCCGGGTTTTATACTGAATATAGAGTAGATTTTCATTGGCTGTTTCAACCGGGCGATCCTCGTTCATTGGTTCTGTCTCCGGCCTCGCCATTGGTTGATATACCCGTCGCTGATTGGTCCAATAAGGTGCGAGTGATGCCTCCTGGGTCAACTCAGAATCCTCTCTTTTTGCACAAAATTGATATAGCAAATTCCCAGGTTAAATCAATTCGTATCTCTATAACATTAGGGTTGATATACGCGTCGCTGATTGGCCCAATACGGCGCGAGTGATGCCTCCTGGGTCAACTCACAATCCTCTCTCTTTGCGCAAAATTAGTATAGCAAATTCCCAGGTTAAATCAATTCGTATCTCTATAACATTACACCCCGAATGATCACGGACTTTCACGAAGGTGGGGTCATGGAAAATAAAAAATATAACGTATACGGGTACGGACAGCGCCTAGAGAGGCACGAAAAAAATTAAACTATAACGTGTACGGCTACGGACTAGGGGTTAATTTAACATGACACTACCGAGTGATCACGGACTTTCACGAAGGGTGAAGGGAGATGGAAAAATAAAACCAGAACGTGTACGGGTACGGATTAGGATAGAGAGACACGAACACATAAAAAAACTGTAACGTGTACGGCTACGGACTAGGAGTTCACACTATCCCATAGGGGTGCATTATAGTATTAAAATTACCCAACCCCTTATGTTTGCGAGGGCGACTAGGTGAGTCCACTAGGCACTGACAGGGTGTGCCCCTCCCCTGCACAGCGATATATACAGGCCTCCCTAGTCGGTGTTTTGTCATTCACCACCATGGGAGCGCACGGAGCAGATGGGGAGCTTGCCTTGTTCCAACTCACCACCCACGTCACCCTGATCGTCCATGACAATCACCTGCAGCTCATCGAAGAACAACCCCGAGAGGTGAAGCTATGTTTAACCCTAGCAGGATGGACTCTATTGACACGGTTGTTACAGGGAAAAGAGCCCGAAGTCGATTTCATGCACGTGGGAGTAGGTGTCTACCTACGAAGTGGTAGAGATGATTCTTTTTTTCCCCGGTTAGAAGAGCGTGGTGGTCCCCATATCACACTTCGTCCGGCATTATGGCAGGCGCTGAAAGCTATTATCCCCGACGTCCACGACTTACTGCACCGCGACGCGAACTCTGTGGCTACCCGCACTCTTACACCTGGCTGCACCCTATTGTTGTACCCCAAACGAGTGGAGCTCATCGATGACGACAGTAGGTGTTGGTGTACGTCTGAACCCAAAGCGCGTGTCTCTTTGTCACCGGAAGGCTGGACTACCTTGAAACGGGTGTTGTTGGGTGACCTGGACGGTGATAGCATTCACCTGTGTGACGACGTCTACATTTTCCGCGGTGCCTTTTTTGCTCGACTCCTCTGTCTGAACCAGGGTGGTTTTACTCTGGACCCTGATCTATGGACAGCCTTGGAAAAAGTAGTCCCCATTGTCGATGAAGTACTATATCTATAGGGTGCACACAGGCTAGAGTGTCAGTGTCTACTCATGAAGCGAACACACAACAGCGCAGCCCAGAGGAAGACGCAGAGGGGTACCCAGAGGCGGACCCGAAAGGGTGGGAGTACCCGCAAGGCCGGCCGGCAGGAATCCACGTGGCGTACCACTGTGAACAAGGTGTTAACAGATTTGTATTACAACCCCACCAGTCCAGCCGCTTATAGCGCTGTGGGAGCGCTCGCTCGAGCTGCACATTCCCAAGGCATCAGTCGAACTGAAGTTCGAGCATGGTTAAAAACCCAAGACACTTATAGCTTACATCGAGCAGCCCGACGACATTTTCGCCGTAACCGAGTCATCGTAGGAGGCATAGACGCACAATGGCAGGCCGATTTGGTCGATATGAGTCGATTTGCTACCCACAATGATGGACATCGGTACATGTTGACCTATATCGATATTTTATCCAAGTACGCATGGGTGCTCCCTATCCGGACCAAAACAGGAGAGAATCTGGTACGAGCGTTCCAGCAGATTTTCAAGACGGGACGCAAACCCCTCTATTTGCAAACGGATGAAGGCACAGAATTTCTCAACCGCCACTTTCAAGCCTTTCTTAACAAACAGAAGGTGTTTTTCTTCCATACGTACAACGAGACCAAAGCCTCTGTGGTGGAACGATTCAATCGGACCTTCAAAGGACGAATGTACAAGTATTTTACCGCCCAAAACACCCGACGGTACATCGATGTGCTACCTCAACTGGTCCAAGGGTACAATCGAGCCTATCATCGCAGTATCCAGCGGGCTCCCCTCGATGTGACGGAACGCAACGAACATCAAGTGCGCCGTACGCTGTACTCGATAGAACCCAGTCCACTCACGTCACCCCGTTACAAACGCGGAGATGTGGTACGGATCAGTAAAGTCAAAGGGCAATTTGAGAAAAGTTACTTGCCCAACTGGAGTGACGAGCACTTTGTCATCGTTCGCCATAACCCTCGACACCCACACGTCTATCAACTGGAAGATCTACAAGGAGAAACACTGCAAGGCACGTTTTACGAGGCAGAATTACAACCGGTGGTCAAAACACGGAAAGACTACTACACGGTGGAAAAGATTTTGAAAACGGAACGTCGACGTGGCATCCCCTATCATTTCGTCAAATGGCAAGGTTGGCCCAGTTCGTTTAATTCCTGGGTTTCAACCCGTGACATGAAACGGCTATAAATTCTACCTCACATCGCCTACAGCCTTCAGTCTAGGGTTGTACCATGGATAGTGCACATGTGCCCTTACTGCTGCGCACTCGAAAAGGACAAGTCGGTACCGTGGTGTGTCTACTAGTGCTTCTGGGTACCTTATTTGGAGGAGTCTTCTACGATTTGGCGTATCTGATATCCTGTTTCAACCTACCCGCCATTCGTCCAAGTCCTGCCCCCCAACGTCAAGTGCAATCACCCAACACCACCACCACCACCACCACCACACCCGCTCCTACTACGCGGCGGACCATTACCAGATCACCCGGTTCTACCATCCAGCCCACTACGCGGTCTAGTCCTACTAATCCACCTCTACGGAACTTCACCCGGGATTCTCCCGTGTATTACCTGCCTAGTTCTACCCTCAGAAGCGAACCATCCGCATCATCTTCCACCAGGGCAAAACCACGACAACCTATAACACTCACCACCACCAACACCACGACGCTAACACCTAGAGTGGGACTAGTACCACGTTTACCACGGCAACGGTACCCGCACGACTACGACCCCCGGTGGGATCCACGACAACGGTGGTGGGCCTCTGAACGCCGGGCGCAAATCACCAAATAACTCTATGGATCCTCGGTGGCAGCATCCCTTCACGTGTCTCATCGCTGGACCGACGGGGTCGGGAAAAACACACTTCGTTCAACGGCTCATCCAACACGGGTCAGCCCTCATTTCACCACCCGTGGCTCGCATCGTGTGGTGTTATGGAGCTTGGCAGCCTGCGTACGAGGAACTGACACGCATCCCTGGACCCACCTTGGTGGAAGGATTACCCCCAGAGGATACCCCAGAAGACACGTTGGTCGTGGTAGACGATCTGATGACCGAAACGGACAGTCGGATGACGCGTCTCTTTACGAAAGGAAGCCAACAACGTCGGTTGAGCATCATCTACATCGTCCAGAATCTCTTCAATAAGAACAAAGAGCACAGGAACATCAGTTTGAATGCTCAGTATGTGGTCTTGTTCAAAAACCCCAGAGACGCATCACAAATTATGCACCTGGCGAAACAGATGTACCCTAAAAACACGGCCTTTGTGCGGGAAGCCTTTGAAGATGCTACCCAAGGGGCCCACGGGTATATACTCATCGACTTGAAACAAGAGACACCCTCGGCACTTCGATTGCGCACCCACATTTTTCCCGGAGAGTTCCAGACGGTGTACACACCCAAATAAAAGAAGAAGACACAACCCCTCTAGCATTCACTTCCTCATCATGTCTGCACGGATACGGAAGCACGCGCCGGCCCTCCGCGTATTACGCAGCGCGCCACCGGAGGTGGGCCGGGCCCTGGTGCGCGGCGCGGACGCAGAATTGGTACGGTGTTTGTGTGAAGTCGCTCATAATATGTTAAAAGGGAATGTTCCTCTCAGTCCCCTGCAGAAAGGGAAATTGCAACGGCACAAGACGGGTCTCCGAACGCTGGTGAGACGGGCAGTTTAAAGAAAAAGAAACAGGTGTTACAGCGAGGTGGATTTCTCGGGGCACTCCTCGCACCCTTAGCCGCCACCGTACTGGGACCGTTAGTAGGGTCCATCTTGGGACGCTAACACGGAACATACGAAAAAAATGATGCTGGTGGAACCTCGACTGTTACAGAGTTTGCAATCACCCTATCCCGTGCCTGCCACGGTGCAACAACTCCAGTCTCTCGACGAAGAGATGAATAGTATACTCCAACGTCGACTACCCGATCACGAGA
The DNA here is from genome assembly GCA_036873755.1 of Hanleya hanleyi. NCBI lineage: Eukaryota > Metazoa > Mollusca > Polyplacophora > Lepidopleurida > Hanleyidae > Hanleya > Hanleya hanleyi. The sequence continues at coordinate 39,639 of JAVTVY010027100.1, forward strand.
AAATCCAACTCTACCATCAGACGCTGAACCGGTACAAGACGTTTATGGATCAATATAGGGTTAGTACACCACCAGCACCACTACCAGCAGCGCCAGCACCCACACCGCCGCCATCATCACCTCAGCTGGAAGATGAAGTGTTGGCCAGTGTCCCTAAGGCATTCAAGACCAAGGCTCGTTTATTGTTGGACCGGGTGAAACAGAATCCCGATATGGGTTGGAGCGATCAGGGGGAACTGCTTATTCGAAACCGAGTGGTGCCGGGGTCTCATATCACCGATTTGATCAACGATACGGTGCGCTCTCGCAAACACTCTAATCCACCGGGCTGGGAAGCCTTTGCTCAGGGGTTGAAAGACACACACACTCCTCAAGAATTGGTGGAGAATCCTAACCGTTGGGCCTTTATGCAGCGGACGCAGCAAGCGCCGAGTAGACGACCACCACCACCACCACCACCACCACCACCCTCTTCTTGGGAACCGGAGTCACCTCCCAAAACACCACAACGACGGGCACCTACTTTTTCACCCCTTTTACCACGCCACCCCCTGCAACCACCAAGATCTAAGTCACCGCGACGATCACGACGCCGAGGTCAGCCGCCCAAGGCCTGGGAGCCCTATTAAAGCCAGGTGCAGAAGCAAGAAAGCTCAGTCGTCATGTTTTACCTGACGTTGCCCAGTAACAGTTCGCTCGATGTGTTTCCTGACAACACCTTGGCCAAGTACGACCCAATTACCGCAACCGTTGCATTTACCTGGACGGTGGGAATGTGGACTGGTGGATATTCAATACCCTTACTCGTGGTACAACGTGCGAGGCAAAGAAGTATGGTACGAAGTGACCTACGAAGGCAAAATAAACCGACTCACTCTCCCCGAAGGCCAATACGACACCCCCAAGGTGTTCATAGAGGGTCTGACCACATTGTTGAATTACAAGTCTCTACGGAAGGTGACGAATAGTTCAAGACCCCTCAAAGCCTATCCCTTCAAGAATCACGTGATCTTCGATGTCAACGCACACAACGACAAGGCCTGTATCCTGCTCAGCCCCAACGTGGGTGTGGAACTCAGTCCTAAGCTACAGCAAATGTTAGGTCTCCCTTGCAACATCTACGCGGGTCCCACCACCGACAACGGTGACGTTGTGATGGATATGAAAGTGGGTATGTACGGACTCTACGTCTACTCGGACGCAGTGGACAGCCATATTGTGGGCGATGTGAACACACCTCTGTTACGGGTGGTACCCATTAGAAAGAAGTATGGCGATCAAGTCACCCAGAGTTTCAACCACATACTCTACCTGCCCGTACGACATACCGATATCAACACGATCACGGTGGATATAAGAGATGACACGGGACACCCGGTCGCATTCGAACGAGGGAAAGTGGTGCTGACACTTCATTTCCGACAAGCACGTTCTCCTCACTTCGTATAATGTACGTGCCTTACCAGTGCCATACGGCCAGCTATGCCGACTACTACAAGAAACAAACGTGAGGTAGCTTGCCCATCTTTAGCGGTGGGGTCACGGATTGGGTAACATACTGGGCAGCATCGTCAAAACGTTCTTGCCCTTGATGACACGGGGAGTCAAAGCGGTGGGTAAACAAGCGGTACGCAGTGGACTGCACGTGGCCGGTGATGTCTTGGGAGGCACGGCACCCCGACAAGCCTTGAAACGACGGGCCCAAGAAGCAGGCAGCGTCTTGATCGCCAAAGCCCTTAAAAGACAACCACGGGCACAGCGAAGAGTCATTCGACGACCGACACACCGACGACGCACACCCCGGAAGAAGAAGAAGGGTAGGAGAGACATCTTCGCATAATGGCATTCATTCACTCCGAGTCGTGTCCGTCTACCAACAGTGAATTGGATTTGTGGACTATTCCACCCACACAGACCAGTGTCGCCGAAGGACGTTGGGTAGAACATCGACCCCTGGCTAGTCTGACGGGTACGGGACCACTGGAATTTACCATTGAAAACAAAGATACGGCCTACCTGGATTTAGCCCACACGTACTTGTACGTGAAAGCCAAAATAGTGGACAACGACGGGACGCCCATGGCGAACGATGCGGTGGTAGGCCCGGTGAATCTTTGGCTGCACTCCTTGTTCCAACAGGTGGATATCAGTCTGAACGATAAACTCATCAGTACGTCCACCAATACGTACCCGTACCGAGCCTACATCGAGACGCTGTTGTCGTACGAAGATGCAAAAAAAAAACACTTGCAAGCCTCGCTGTGGTACAAGGATACACCCGGAGCCATGGATGCCGTCACCATTGCCAATGGTGGGTTCGGCCATCGCAGGCAGTTTACAGCCACTAGCAAGTCCATCGATATGATGGGACGACTGCACGCCGATCTGTTCCTGCAAGACCGCTACATGATGAACGGTGTATCCATCAAGATCAAGTTGATCCGTTCCGCACCCACTTTCGCCTTGATGGCCGATGGAAATGCTGCCAATTACAAGATCATCATAGAAGATGCAGCCCTGTTTGTCCGTACGGTGGATTTGCAACAGGGCGTGTTGCTGGGTCACATGGAAGCCTTATCGAAAAAACCAGCCCTGTACCCCATCCGACGCGTACAGACCAAGGTGTTCTCTGTGCCAGCAGGTACGATGATGGCCAATCGTGAAAATTTATTTCTAGGGGATCTCCCTAAACGTCTTACCCTGGCGTGTGTGACCAACACCGCTTTCAATGGACAGTGGAGTGAGAATCCGTTCAACTTTCAACATTTCAACCTCAACTTTTTGGCACTGCACGTGGCCGGCCATCAAATTCCAGCCCGCCCGTTACAACCCGATTTTGGTAACCATCACTATGTGCGGAGCTACCTGAACCTGTTTACAGCCACAGGACAAAACAATCAGGACGAAGGAAATACCATCACTCGACGAGACTTTAGCCGTGGGTACACTTTGTTCGCCTTCGACCTCACCCCAACCTTGGAACACGATCATCAACTGGCCTTGCTCAAGAAAGGAAACTTACGGTTGGAACTGCGTTTCTCGGTAGCTCTAATGCATACCATTAACGTGATTTGCTACGCCGAGTTTGATAACGTCATCACCGTGGATCAGCAAAGAAACGTCCTGTGTGACTACGCCAGCTAGAGTCATGGATACAGAGCAGCTGATGGGCATACTCCAGCGAGATCCTCGGGTACCCTTTCGAGGTGTGTTTCCACGCAATGTGTTTCCCACCACCCCGGCAGCCTACATCCTGAATACAGACCCTGGTACTCGACCCGGTGAACATTGGGCGGCTGTGTACGTGGACACCCTGGGCCAAGGCGAATACTTTGATTCCTACGGACTTGCACCCCTGCATTCTGATTTGGTGAAGTTCATGGACGTATCTACTACAGTGTGGCGCTGGAATACTAAAAGATTACAAGGACCCTTGAGTAGTGTATGCGGACAGTACTGTGTGTTTTATCTCACTCACCGGAGTAGAGGACATTCTATGCAAACGATCATACAAATGTTTGATGATTATTCTCAAGCCGAAGACTGTGATGTACTCGTATACGACTGGACTGCCTCTCGTTTTAATGTGCATGCCCCATTTCTCTGGTTGACTTAATTGATTCAATGTGTTCTCATTGTTTTTGTTATGACGTTGTTGTTCTGACGTTCATTGATGTTGAATAAAAAAGATTCATGAAAAAACACAAATGATGTGTTTGACTTTTTTTTATTCAAGTGAACAAGAATGGATAGACTATGTACAAAAGAATACAGGTGGTGTGTAAAACTATCAGGAGTAGGATTCGAACCTACGTTCTGCATTTCGCAGACCAGCACTGTTAACTGGCGCCTTAGACCACTCGGCCATCCTGACTTTACAGTTTTTAACTCATGTATCAAAAGTCATAGTTCGAAATTTTCACAAGTCCAGGTAAGTGGTACTGATGCCATCGGGAAGGACTTTCCGCTTGGGGTAAAAGAAAGTAAAGGCGTCTCGTTGCTGGATGTACGTCCGCATCTGGTGGTCCACCACCCGAAATCCTCTGTTAGTCCCACTCGCACTGGCCTGGCTTTGCAGCACGTTCAGGTACAAGGCTTTGTCGATGTTGGGATCGCGCCGGTTCACCCCTTTGCAGCTAAACTTATTTTGGTCTCCACCGTAACAGTAATACGTCTTCGAGGAGAGAGCAATCATGGCATCCCCACTCCACTCCAACTTGAAGAGGCTCGGCGTACGCTTGTCGTACTGGTAATGGTCACGTCGAGGTAGCCACTGGTCCCGTTCCGCCTCATACTGTGCACGTAACTCGGGTTTGACCAGGGACTCCCAATCCGCATTAGACACGGCCATGTAAGCAGAGTCTGTATCCATCTCCATGAGTTGCCAGTCTGATGGATTAAAATACACACACATGAAATCATACAGAAACTGGAGCATCCTCAGCTTGGCCACCTGGTATACCATACATCCAATCTGGAGGGGCAGGTTGTAACGGATAGTCTTTTTGGCTAAAGTGATTTCATACGTGTCGTCATCGATGACCTCCACGGACCGAAACAGAGGAGAATTCACTTTTTTGCGGGCTTGTTGGGTAGTACAGATGTTCACGTTCACGTGCTTATCCTGGTTCGTGACCGTTTTGCCATAATAGCCATTGCCCGTCAATTTCCACGATTCACCGATGATGGCCTTACTCGGATCTTGATCACCTTGACGACGGGCAGACGTCACGATGTCGGCATTCCCCGCAAAACAGGCGCTGGGTACGTACTGTATCACTTGGTATACGCGCGTGACTTCCAGACCGTGGCTGATGTACCACTGTAGCAGAGGAGTGCCCAGCAAGATTTTCTCTGCCCACATACTGCCAATCAACATCCGTCGAGGTCGAGGCAAACACTCGTGTTGCTCAGCATAGGCCCCCATGGTGTCTCCAATGTCATCCCGACCCACCAGCGTGTTCTTAAAGATGGGAGGGCACTGGGCGAAGAGTGGCTTGAGAGTGTCGGGAACATGCAGATCACATTCGACAAAGCCTTAGAGGTCCCCGGAACGAATGGCGTCGAACATCTGTGGCAGACTCAGGAGTCGCCGACGACTGAGCGGATACTCGCGCTCTTTTAGGAAACGACGTAAATGTGAGAGGGCCTGGCACATGGTGTGAAATTCACACTCCCACATTTCGATGAGATGGTATCCCCTCTCTTTGACGTAATCCCCGTTCTCCTGCACTTCTTCCCGTAATTCTTCCGCTGTTTTTCCACGTCGTTGGTTGAAGCGTCCAGCGCTGAAACGGCATTCGTGGCCGTGCCATTAGCAGCCGTAAAACTGGAATACGGTCGGTGTTCTACCCACAAGGGCAAACCCATCGACGGGGAGTCGACGATCTCCTATGCGCTTCTCTGTGGCGTTGGTCTGATGGCGTACATAAATTCCCCGTCAATAGGCTTCCCAATCCAACCACTGGTCAGCCAGATGCTTGTAGGGGGTGCGTTGCGGTGTGAAATGCTGGCCTTCCGCCAACCAGCGTGTATAATGCCCACTGGGCATGGGTTGGGCAAGAGACCACAGGTACAGGGCATTGGCATCGAATCCGATGATCTTAGCACAGGGTTTCCCACCGGGGAGAGTAGTGACGTCCTTCTCGTGATAACGGTGAAAAATAAGGCTAGGTCCGCCGACGATGTTCTGCTTTAGACAATCATGCATGTCCACATCTTTTTGCTGTATCAGCGAGAAGTACGTGGAACACTCTTGGAAAAGATGGCGAAGCGCCAGGCCCGGTAAACTCAAGCACTCCTTGAAGATGTTGACGTGCATCTCACGACGAAAGAGTTGAACCATTTTCTCGGCCGCTTCGAGGAAAGGAACCACATCTAAGTTATTATACCATATCAGGAAATCTCGCAAGGTCTGCATGTGTTGGTCGTTCCATACCTGCTGTAGTTCCCGGTACGTGTCTTCCGGACATTCCACTTGCTTCAGATCGTCAAAGAACGCGTCCCGGGGTGGCAACTGTGTTTCCTCCAAGCGGTGGAGCGTCGATATACAGGGTGTATAAAAAAAACGGAGTCCTAGTACGATGACATATTTTTCATTGAGCAAAGGAGAAATCTTTTTTTTTTTTGATTTGTCATCAAGACCGACCCTTTGGGACTGACCAGCTGAACAATTCAATGATCTGTGATCAAGCATGTTAGAACAATAGCTATTCTTCAATTATGAGTGAAATGTGACTTGCGCCAGATTTGGTTTACATCATTCGTCTGCCCTTGAAAGAAAAGAAATACGGTGTACAAATGAAATGTCTTTTATCCACTCTGAATTCATTGACATTTTGAAAACAAAACGGTGTACAATTAAAATGTCTTTTTAACAGACAATTGAATCTCAATCTTCAACGTGTCCTCCATTTCTCTGGATGCAGGTACGTGCACGTTCATTCATTGCCGCCACGGCCCGTCTGATAAGTGCCTGGTTCTGCCTCAGGTTGTCAACTTCTGTTATGATGCGCTGTTCCAGGTCATTGAGATCTGCTGGAGGCGTGATGTACACCCTGGACTTTAGGTAACAGTTAAAAGACATTTTAATTGTACACCGTTTTGTTTTCAAAATGTCAATGAATCCTCCTCGCATCGTAATCGGTATACAAAGATATTGATGTTGAACAGAGTTTCCACGACATCCAAATACTTAAAGGGGACTCCACGGAACTGCCGCTCATCCAAGTCTTACTTCTGTAAATACTGTCTCCAATAGCCATTGGCCACTTTCTCACAAGCCAGGGGATTACACTCGTCCACATGTACGGCCAAACACCGAAACAGACATTTCCGGTCTTTGTAGGGACCCCGTATGCCTCCCGTTAATGCATACAGTCCGTTTCGATGAAGCAGCCAAGGTGGCAGTATAACAGGAGCACCGATAGGATGATCTCTCATTTTCGTGACGAAAAATGTGACATTGGTGACCATTTCCACAAGCCATTTGGTATTGGGGCGTTGCAACCGGGCCCATTCCAATGGGTCCAACGTAGTCAGTTGGTCGATGAGTGGCTCCAGAGAAATTGCATCCGTCACCGTGAAGGGCTGGTCAAACACATAGGTATTATTGCTGGGTTAAAAATACCGCAACTGGTCCGTCTCCTTGTGCCGTAAGATGTAACCGAATGTCATATTCAACTTGAACGCTGTCACCTGGTCTGTGAAAATGTTCTCGGCATAGGTAGACAGATACGTGAGGTCCTGCAGCCGAAAGTTATACAAGTCCGATAGACGACAATCACGGTGAAAACAATGGCGTATGGTAGCCCAGTGACGTCGATAAATGTCACTCACACGCTCGTCTTGGGGTAAGACTTTAACCGGAGATGCTGCTGGGTCCCCTGGAAAATCTTCTCCACGTCTCATGCTGCAGTGAGGCCAATAGCTCCTGTCGTGAGAGTGGTTCAGGCTGGTAGGCTGGTCAGGCAGGCTGGTCAGGCAGGTAGGTGAGATAGCTCCGTTTGGCAGTCCAATGAATGCACCAACTCCCTAAAAATCGCCCCTTTTATACGTTTTTTCGTGACATTCGGGTGTTTTCGGTATTCTCCGTGTGTCTTTTCGGTATTCTCCGGGTCTTTTCGGTCAACTCCGGTACTCTCCGGTGATCACATTCGGGTCTTTCCGGTCAACTCCGTTACTCTCCGGTCACCTCCGGGTCTTTTCGGTCACCTCCGGCACTCTCCGGTGATCACATTCGGGTCTTTCCGGTCAACTCCGGCACTCTCCGGTATTCTCCGGGTGTTTTCGGTCACCTCCGGTACATCTTCACGGACCTTAACGAACTCGCCGTGCCTCTTCGGTCATATCCGGGTGTCTTCGCACACCGCCGTAACATCTCTCGGTACCTTCCGCCACATCTTCACGGACCTTACCGAAAAGACACGGAGGTGAACGACTTGGTGGGAAAAACCCCACAGATCAGTACAAGCTCCCACGGACCTGACCGAAGAAATACGGAGGTGAACGACATGTGGGGAAAAACCCCAGCACATATTCCTCTCACCGAAAAGATACGGAGATGAACGACACAGACAGGTCTGTACATGTCCTATCATCCTCACAAGTCACGCCCCATTCACCCACACCGGAAGTGATGTCATAGGTCACGCTCCATTCAACCAGACCGGAAGTGACGTCATACGGGACAGCGCCCCCTGGCTGAAAAAGGGGAACCAAGAGTTACCTCCCTGGAAAACGTAAGTGGATATGCGGTCTACCTACTACTTCTATAGCCACCAAAATATTCAATTACGGTACTCTAATGTTGTCAAGGACTTTTGACTGGAACTTATACACGTCTGGAGGCTATGATTGTGATTGTGAATCGTCAAGCTTTACCTATACACCATGCCAACGTATTACAACTTGTAACATTGATATATTGAATGATGAATAGCTAAACACACTCCTGATGAATGGGACCTGAATATAGAGCCGACTGCACTGAAATAGTATGTTATTGTGGTTTCGTTATTGAGTGGTCAAAGCCAAAATGTTGAACCCACAGCACTCGCTGATTGGCTGAACATCACCAAGAACCATGTCGTTGAATCAATCCCACATATTGACAAAAGTACCTGTCCCCAAGCAAAGCAAGTACTGAAAACCTCAATTCGCAAGAGGTTCTAGCAAATCACCAGAGTAAATTTGTCAGTCTCAGCAGACAAAGCTCCAAATAATATACAGGTAATATTCATATGTAAATATTACTTTTACCAGGTGCTGGTTAGGGACCATATCGAGTATAAAACACATCATCATCAAATACGTCTACTTACTCCCAAACTGCATTTCCTCTGGAGGAATAGAGGAAAGAGGTATTTGTCTTCCAACCACTCATAACGACATATCAATAGTGTACTGGACTCATAAAATGCATAAATCATCATACAAATCTGGAGTCCTAGCTGGCTCTACAAGCTGCACCACCAAGCTTCTTTCAACCCTTTTGACAAGGGCCCTTCGTGAAGGTAAAAGCATTTTGGGAAATGTATTGCACCACGATTTCTAAAAACTCTGAATGTGTTTGTATATTGAGAAACTCAAAATGCCTTACGGAAGAACAATCTCTCACCAGAACATTATTGGCCATCTAAGTTCATTAATAGTAGTAGGTGTTCAAAAAACCTGATCGCCGATATATTAATGTCAGAAGACAAAGCGCATTCTTTAGCTCTACTACATACAAGGGATAGCATTCATGGGATGTTTCTTTGTTTATAGAGTTGCTTGAATTTATCATCAATAATATCTATGTGAAATTTGGCAACACTGAATATTGAATGATGGACTAGATGCTTGTTTTTGTATCATGTATCGAGGCTCAATTACATATAGTGATGACATAATATATTTGTTGTTCTGGTGGACAAAGGTCAATGAGAGTGAACAAAGTCATAACAGGTAATCACTGAGTGTGGCAACTTATCCCAGGCCCAACCATGCTGCCAAATGTTTAACTGCTTCTGTCACATTGTTATGACCGAGTATTTGACATTTATTACCTATGCCTGCGAGGAGACCAATAAATTAGTACGTCACCTGAGGCAAATGAGCAGCGGTACATGAAACAAGTAGTATGGTGGTTCATAGGGAGATAGTTAACATTCTTTAAAGCCTGATATTTTTATCACAGAGAACTTGGTACCGTAGTCATTTTGAGGATTTCAGTCGGTTATACATGCTGCAAAAAAGAACATTTATAAGGAGCCAACTGGTATTTGTTCACCAGCTCCGAAGCCAACCACATGTTAACACATGAATAATGCCAGCTTGACATCCTGATATTCCCGATATCATAACCATACTAGTAGTTCAGAGCTTTAGCAGATCTCGATATAAACAACCCTCCAGTTTGGAAATACCTTTCCATTCATATCAATGTCAATTATTTATTATGATTAATATACAAAAAGTTTTAGCATAATATTTCACAATTCTTGTGTGAATATAATTTAATCTAACAATGTATACAAAATACATAACATGTCTGCATCAGTAACCAATATTTTCGCGTAGACATGATATACATTAAAAGTTCCAATGTGTGTACAGTCAATCAGTAATGGTTTTTATCTGTACATCAGGCATTTACTAAGTCTGTGGGGATAAAGTTACATATTCACTGATTATGTACATAGTTAAAGCCTAGTTTCACAGTTAGGAACTGTATCAACTCAAAGAATAAAGAAGAATACGGCATTTAGCATGCAAATTCCCTTGATTATCTGAGGATCCGAGAAGGAGTGAACACTTCTGCCTTAATAATGGATAGAAATAGAATGAACTAGAATTCTTTACCAGAGATATTTCTGCTGTCAGATAAAGAGTGAGTGAGTCGGATTTAACGTCGTTTTCAACAATTTTTCAGTCGTATCATGATGTGCCTACATGTGCGAGGACAGGAGAGTGAGGCGAGTGCCCACCATTCCTATTATCCTGGACAATGATCAGTCCAACCAGTACAGCACCTGGTCACTCATCCAAGTGTTGACTTGGCTCCATGTTGCTCAACTTCGGTGATCTGACGAGGACTGGCGTGCCCAATGTGATATGCCATACATCTGTTAGATTAACAACAAGCATATGACTTCAACGTGTAGGAAATTCTTTGTGTGGCTTTGAATGAATAACCAATGGGTCAAATCTAAAACTCTTCATACCATAATTTTCTTGTATGATAAGGGTCCCATCAAGAGTAGATAGAGTTATTGCCATAACTCAACAGTGTTTGTTGTATGAAAATGAGAGCATCTTCGTCAGAAAGATTCTCCATTCTCTCCATAATTTGGCCAAACTGAATAGGGTACACACAAAAAAAAAATATAAGAAAGCTCTTACTTATTTTATACATAAATGTACCTTTTAGAGAATACAAAGTTTGGCTTGTCCATACCTGCATCGGATATATAATCACAAAGCAAGGCCTCTAAATAACAGGAGGAACTAAAAACTCTGTATCAATAGAAGCGACAGAAGCTTTTAGAGAACTAAAAACAACAACAAAACTATGGCGATGGATAGTCATGGAAGTGATCAATCAGTTCAATTGTATTGCCTTTACCATGTTCACATGCTTACAGTTTTCTCCACAGGATCTAAAAAAACATGACAGAGGTTGTACAATTGTACCATTGCTCACCATACCTAAAACTACCCATCCCCCCCCCCCCTCCCCAAATGACATTCTCTAAACAGAGAACATACTTCACAAAAAGCTTTCATAAGATAACAGCTATACACCAATTAAATGTTATATACATCTATTAAAAGAAATACTTCAGTTATTTCAAACCTGAATCCATATTCAAGCATACAACCTATGTATTTATTTCACTTTCACAAAACATATCCCCAAATATTTCTTGCCACTGAAGACGAGCAAGCGCCATTTTATTTATTTTGCATCTTATTCTCTGAGCATCTGGGTATGGTCACTTTCTTGGCAAGCTTGACAGGATTGCATTGGGGCGGGGTTGGGGGGAGGAGGAGGGAGTTTGGTTTAATATCTCACTCAGGGTTATTTCACTCATATGATGATAGCCAGTATTAGAGAAGAAGAAGTCCATGGGAGAACGACCGCCCGTTGGAAAGTACCTGGCAACACATGCTCGAACCCGTGCCAGTTCAGATTCAGTGGTGTGATGCTAGTGATCGTAGACCACTCGGCCACAGAGTTACTCACCAGTTAATATCACACCGATGCCACAAAGTATTCTAAATTATGCCAAACGTTGACTACACTTAGCTTCTTAGAAATGAGACGCATTAATAAATGAAATAATACTTTCTCGTCTTCAGTAGCAATAACTATTTGGTACACTTTATGCTCCAGTAAAAATGTCCGCACTAAACATGTACTTGAAACTTGAAATGAGTGAAGTATTTGGGTGATCAAAGACAGCATTATTGGACAGTTGTGAAAGAAACCAGTGGATGATGTACAAGAATGAAAGAATGGGAATGGCCAATGACCACTCACTGTACCACCCAGTACAGCACTAACTCAGCAGAAGGGAACACTTTCCCTAGATTGTGAAAGAACATCCTCCCATGCATGAATCTGACAATGTCTTTGATAGTCCTGATGAATTTCATAACTACAGACCATGAATTCCATCCAAACTTGTCTCCCTTGTATCATTTCTTCCTTAAATTTTCTAGCCGTGCCTCTAAGTCGGCATCTGCATCCATTGGCCCTCCTCCGCCTCCCGCGGCTGCGGCAGCTTGTGGTTGTTTGGCGGCAGAAGCTGATACAGTTTGACCTGCAGCTGGGAGATCTGAAAACACATCATTTGAATATAGAAAAGTGAAAGTGGACAAGAATGCTATCATTGCTCAAAGGGTACAAATCTGTTAATAAGTATAATCAAAATAGCTAGGAGTTACCTCCCTTGATTCGATCATTTTTTACTCTTCCATTTAAAAAAATTGTATAATGTAACTAAAGAACTACAGGTATTAAACTACATGTATATTGACAGATTAATGTATGAATACATCAATCACTGTGGAATCCAAATGTGTATATTATCCATCTGTACACCTTGGGGTATATGGGCTGATAATACTCAAATAATAATTGGATGACTCTTTCATGAAAAATAAAAATATTGAAAGCAGCCTTCCGCACTGTTTAGTGGTAGGCAGTGGTTGTTAACAAGATATTTGTTTGATTTGACATAAATAGATACATGAGGCAATCAGTAGTTGTTCTAATTAGAATCTTACTTGATAAGTCATCTGCCAGCTGTAATCCTAATTCATCTAACACTTGTGACACGACAGCATCACTGGAAAACAAATAAAACAATGAGTTTCATGCAAAAAATTAGATAATAGTTTCCTGGGAGCAGTCATCATGGTCAATGTGTTGCAAATAATTTGATAAAAGCTTCCTCAGAGCAGTCATCACAGTCAGTGGTCAAATGACAAGATTGACAGAAATGGACTGGTTAAACGAAAACAAATGTTCATCAGACAAAAATCACGAGTCTTATGGGCTTCAGTATATGCCCTGTACTCTATGTACTGTTGTGTGAATTTGGTGAGCCTAGCCACGACCCCTTGAGATATCGCAATAACTAGAATTTGACCTTTATAAAATAGGTCAGGGTCAGTCATCATGGTCATCTGCAACAGGCTTCAGGCCCATTGCCAGTTGCATGTTTATCAATTTGGAATGCCTGAAAATAATCCTTCAAGAGATAAGCAAGAAGGACAGACAATGCAGACAATACCCTTTGGTCACAATTGGCCGAGGAGTTAAAATCAATAGCTGTCTTCTTCGCCATCCACATCTTTGAACTGTATTTATAGCATAAACACAGGAATTTCCAATGGTTTACTGATTTTCGGTCACAGTGATCTTTACATTTGACCTTTTGATCTCAAAAGGAATAGGATTTCCCTTTGCCTTATGGGTAACATACATGTATACCCAAAGTTTGCTACCGATTCATGATCTGGAACTGGCAATATCGCACAGCTTACAAAAAGTTAACAGATGGACGGACGGACAGATGGACAGAAATCGTGATCACAATATACAACCTAGTCTGTTGACGGGAGTATAAAAAGTGGAACTTATGAGGTTTATATTCAAATCAAATATCAGTGAATAATCATATATCTGTTCATCAGATCACTCTCCTGAAACCATTTACGCGAGAACATGCAACTGTTTGTCAATACAGTACTTTTTCTGGCGGATTCACATTAACTCCCTCTGTACCGGCATTTTTAACAGTTCCAAGCTTGGTATTCACACTGTCATGAACATGAATGCAGCGAAGATATACCTATCATCACCTGCGTAGTTTCAAAGATGACAATCCAAGCTTTCGAACAAGGTATAATATGATGAAAATATTTGCCTATAAGTACTTCATTTTTGTATGCCAATGACATGCAATCATTGATTTTTTATACGGTACGGAGAGGGTTAAGCATACAGAGGTGAATATATTTTCACCAAATAGAAACATATTACAAATTGCTAGAAATCTGAGAATTCTGAAATGTAGTCAAATGAGTCATCCATATCACCCATTGTGAATACGGGGTCATCTGTGTAAAGTTGGTGGCAATAAAGATGATATATCTCAGCGGCAACAATGAGTCAGACTTGACAGATCATGAAGACATGACAGATAGAGGGTAAATTCATAGTTCCTGAATTTTCAATATACCTTTCTTCTTCGTCGTCTTCATCTCCCATAGCGTCATCGATGGCATCATTCATCATCTCCTCCTTCATATCCATGATCTCAGACTGCTTCTCAAACTCCATCATTATCTTCTGAATCTGAGGCAGTTTCAACTACAACACACAAATGTCAACATTGACAAATTTTAGTACAGTCTGATTCACACGAAATCATGGTCCAAGTTCACGAATTAATTCTTCCATCATTTACCATGTTCCAATCTGGCAGATTTCATTGTAATGGGGACCAATTGCTGTGTTTTCTTTTATACAACTCAGACGATTGAAGAACTTCAAGAATAAAGCTGAGTATATGTCAAATTTTAGCTTATGGGTAGTAGATATAGCACATATAATAACACTCAGATATGTGACCAATTTCAGAATATAATGGAAATTAAATTTTGAAACCTCTGTTTTAAGACAGACAAAAATCCCACCAGTTTTGGAGGGTGAATTAGTTACGCATAGAACAAAAGAAAACTGTATTATTTTTTCCACTGAAGTATCCCATAATAAAGCTACAGTGTTGAAGTTTGATCTTAAGTAGACCACTGGTAACCATAATTTACAGGAAAGCCAGAAGATTAAAATGTTTGGTCACTAACTAATATCACTTGTGTCTGTCCACATTCGATGTAACACTAGCAACATCAAAAATATATGAAAATGTGTTCTAAAACAGAACCATAATATGATTGAATGATTTTGTTATAAAATTGTCCACTGTTGTGGCTAATTTGATGTCCGTATGAAGATAAAATATTTTGAATTTCAACTGAAATCAGCATACAGAATGTCGCTAATGTTTCGCCTTGCAAAATGTCTGTCCTACTTTGTGTAACATTAGCAACATCACAATTGTTTTCCAGTTTAAATATCAGAACCTTTAGAGAGCCTTTTATCCCAATTCTTGGTTTCTAATATAACAGTTCAACTTCTAAAACAGCTGCGAGCATTGAAAATTTCAACTGAAGCTTCAAGAATCTTTTTTTCTCTTGTCTGTCCACAATGTGAAACATTAGCAACATTGAAACATTAGCAACACTACCAATTATAATTTTTATCTATTAAAAATGTTAATAGATTATTTGGCTCAGTAAAACCTGACAGACCATCTACATTGTGATAAAAACACTTTTAATTTGGATTATTTTATTTTCCTACCCAATATCAGTTGAAAACGTGCCTGCAGGATGTGGACAGATGTTTTATAGCTAATGTTACATTTGTCTGTCCACATGTAACGTTAGCAACAAATGGAGAATGCCAAAAATAATGTACTTGCATAATCAGTTTACTAAATTGATAATGAAAAGAACAAATAGATGAAACTGTGATAATTATCAAGGTAAAGCTATCAGCAAAATCAGTTGCTTTTGATGAAATAAAAGCAAATGAAGACAAATGTCTGTCCACCATGTCTGTCCTGTAACACCGATTTTCACTAAAATTTCTATATAAATTGCTACAATTCAGTAAATATGCAGATGAGATGAGTTTCCTGCTTGTTTTTCTTCAAGAAACCACAGCCTTGATAGCTGATTCTGTTCTATGCGAGAAATATTTTCTTTTTAAAACGAGTCTATGTTGCTAACGATTCAAAATGTCTGTCCACCTGTAACATTAGCAACATACTTTAATGTCCATTTGTTGCACTACCGAATCCTCTGGGACATAAAGAAAATAATGGATCATCAATATATCTTCAGAGTTATCATTTTAACATATTAAAGTTGGCCATTGTGTCCCATAAATCTATTGAACAGTTGTTAATTGTTGTCACTTACACAAGCATGTCTGTCCACATGTAACATTAGCAACACAATTTTAACCAAAAGAAGGAAATTTTCTCATAGTAATATTTAAATCAAGATGTCAGCACTGAATTGTTTAGGCTTATTTGTGTATTTACATTTAGATATAAACTTTGGAAAGCAGATAATGATGATAATCATTAACATACATTTAATTTTAGGAAATTAATGTTGCTAATGTTACACAATGTCTGTCCACATGTAACATTAGACACAACAATAACTTTCTTCTAAAATCTTAACGAATCGGCAAATAGGTGAAACCTGATTGAATTTATGGAATACAAATCTAGGCAAATCCATATCTTTAGCTTGGTGATCAAAATTATACTTGTTGCAAACAGAGAAAAAAAGGTTCGAAAACCGGTGTCTGTCCACCACTCAATGTTGCATTGTGCACTTCGTTTTCATCTCAAATTTATGCTTTATGACTCTAAATCATCTGTTTAAATATTATAGGTCTTAAAATGCATTCCAGTTTGTAATATGTTCAAAAGTTTTTAACTTTTCATAGTTTAACTGG
The DNA here is from genome assembly GCA_036873755.1 of Hanleya hanleyi. Classification (NCBI taxonomy): domain Eukaryota; kingdom Metazoa; phylum Mollusca; class Polyplacophora; order Lepidopleurida; family Hanleyidae; genus Hanleya; species Hanleya hanleyi. The sequence goes on from JAVTVY010027100.1 coordinate 56,230, forward strand.
CAAGAAGTGAGTGAGTTGTTCTGCCATGTTAAAGATGTAATCAGCCTCAAAATGGATGGATTTTGTAAACTCTCCCCTATGCGTTTTTTCAGCAGGGAAGATTACTAAAACATCATATGTATTATATTTGATGATAGTGGGATCGCCATACACAACGAATGCAAGAATATCTTGTCAGAGAAATTTGAAACTCTGTCCGCTTCGACGGGTTTTCTGTTTCGCCATTGAGTGTGTGTTGTACGCGGAGAGGAAAATGACGTCACTGTGTGACGTATGAGTGACGTAGCGACGCTCACGCATTTGAATGCAGCACAGCTGCAGCCAAGGGATAACGTCATGGCTCGTGCCTATGGTTCGGTAATGTCGCATAGCATACGTTGGTAGAATGCACCACACGTGTATACGCTTGTTGACACGGCCGTGGAAAAATAAACGGCATGCCATGCTGTTTATTTTTAAGATCAATTCCTTCTATTTTCTCGTGAATGGTAGAAACAAGTTTAGTTTTTTGTGGTCAAATGTGTCTCAGTTTGTACCTGTTGTAATATATGTCACTTTCGCTGAGTTTGAGAGACATCGATTCCAACCCAGATTTGAGGCTGATTACATCTTTAATATTGAGCTAAACCGACCAGGTTGGACAAAAATCCGGAGATATTTGATTTTGGGGTATAAGTTATCCCATTATTATTTGATTTAGAATGTTAAGATCTGTAGTCATTTGAAAACTCAATTATCTTGTAACATTGTTGAATTTTTTTTTTTGCTTTTGAGTGGGACAATTTGGCCCCTATTATAATGAAATCTGCCATCTAGCACATTCAAGCCCACCAGCCCAACGAGCTCACTTGTATTTGTATGATTGAAGAGTAATTGAGTGAGATTTAACGTCACTTACAACAACTGGACCTCTTATTTGTGAGGCGAATACTCTAACCAGTACTGCTCCGTGTGGTTCCGATTGATGAAACACAGTGAAGTGGGCGGGAGGGAGGGAGGGAATTTGGCTTAATGTCACACTCAAGTTTGTTTCACCCATATGGTGACAGTCAGTTTGGTTGGTGGAGGAAGCCGGAGTACCCGGAGAGAACCACCGCCCTTCGGCAAGTAACTGACAAACTTTCACACATGGACCAGCTGGGCTCGAACCCGTACCGGTTCAGCAGTGTGAGGCTAGTTTTCACCAGCGAAGCGCCTTAGACCACTCGGCCACCGAGGGCCCGTGAAGTGGGTGGAGAACAAGTCCTCCCTTCAATGGTATCACATAGGAACAAGAAAATATGACCATTCCCTCTACAGTCAGTGGACCAACTTACAAAAGTTATAAATTATAACCTCTACAAGCGATTATATCAAAATCTTTACTATTCACAAATTATTATAATATGTTGACCAGTAATGATGTCACAGAGTGTAATGACCCCTGTTAATTCAGTCAATACAGTCAATTACTGTTTAACAACCTTCATGCCTTCAAGTGCATGTGGTTCATAAACTTGAGATTTTAACCTAGCTTTTTATTACATATCAGCTTATATCCTTACATCCCAGATATTTTCATCGATTATGTATAATTTTCCTGATTAAGGACGTATCACTTAAGGCCACACTCGTTTTTTAAGAGCTGCACTCATTTTTGTTTACCATGTTTACTGTGAAAATTGGCATTTATAACCTTATAAAGATATATGGTACTCTACAGAATGTTGATGGAACATTTATGGCCCAATCTAATCTTTTGAAGGTGACCATGCCATATTTTCATTAGAAGATCATGTTTACTTCCCTCTGGTCAACTTTTTGCGACATTTCCTTCCACCAACATTGTGTGGCCAATGTGCACCAGAACAGATAACTTCTCAGATTTATTGCTATAACTTGGCTAGATTATAATTGTTGCTTCTGTAAATTGGTCCCTTGACTGCTCTAAGACTCAAGAGCTTTCAAATGATGCAAGAATCACCAGTTCAGCAGTTCATCGTTGACCTAGTTTTAGTGACATAGTTGACATTTTTTAATCACATAGAAAGCATGACTGAGGCATATTGAAAAATCTAAGTGTATCTCACCTGTTTGTTCATGGTCTGCATGGCTTTGGTAACACCTTTCATGGCCTGAGCCATGGCATTATTGGACCGTAATGTTTGAATTTTTAACGAGACTGCCTGTATGTTAGCTCTCATCAAGATGAACTTCTTCACATATCTTCTCGTTCGTACAAGATCTTTGGCCATAATTTTCACAGCATCCTGCAAAACATGATGATTGAAACATTAGACGTTACTGGTAGTTCATTAGTTAATTATTTTCAAATACCATCAATGACCTTGTTTGTACCAGATAAATAAGGGTGAGTGAGTGAATAGGATTTAACGTCGCTTTCAACAATATTTAAGTCATATCATGACAAACCATCTAAGCACCACCCAGCCAAGTTGCGTTCCTGTTGCATCAAAGAATAAATCTTTGAAGCAACATGGAACCAGACACCCACCATCCACCCTATATAACACAGAGGACAGCACAAAGCACAGACAGGACATTTACACTCGTGCAATAAAGGCAAGTGCTAAATTACGGTGCAGCTAGACACCAGATAAAAGATATGCTGTTGACAAGAATGTCGTTATGAAGAGTATCACTCGGACTGCTTGGTATTGTATTATCAGTTAAATATTTTCATAAATATATTTTATTTATGATAACTTTACCATCTGTCCCTGTTTAGCCATTTTCTTGATATCAGCAATAACTTTCTTTTCCTGCTGTTCCATCTTTTGTCTTTCCCGATCCAAGTCTCTCATGGCCTTCGTTAAAGCTCTCTGGTTCTGTCGGAGCATCTCTTCTGGTGTCTTTTTCCTCCCGAACAGCCATTCTAACGGCATCTTGATACTCTAACTAGTCTGGCAGTGGAAATAAAAATATATGATAGAAATCAAAGTGGATAACAAGTGAATCAATCCCAAAGTATCTACATAACAATTTATTATTGTACTGTTAACGGTAACATATAGTTCCATCTGTGCTCGGCATCAGCTTACCATGCTTGCTATAATTTGTAATTCACTCGGGTAAACTTACATGTGGTACCAGTATCAAAACAAACTTACATTTTGACCACTAATTTACTAATTTGTTATAACTGGAAATTTAGTATGTGACAGATTAATATAACTTAGTTCTACAAAAGGCAAATAATTTAGTGCTAAACTGAGAGCACGGGGGCCTAAAGGCAACTTCAGTCTGTATCATGATACATGTATCAGTGTATCAACCAAGTTGAACAACACAAAATTTGCCGATTCGATCCCAAAAAACAAAATCTGACTATCGACACCTTTTTCTGGACTGATATTCTGGCCTGTCAATGAAACAATAGATCTCTAGAGTACCATTATGCTATTAAATAGTATTAACCAAAAAGTTCACATCACAGAAACATACCTGTTCAACTGTTTTGGGCGAAATTGTGTTTGATCTATGATTTCAACGCGCACTCATTCCCTTGTGGTGTTGGGGTTCCTTGAATGACGTCAGCGCAGGATGACGTATACTCTTCAACCATATTTCATGTTCATTCGTCTCTTTACAGTTCCATACATCAACTCACTAGGATATAATTAAGATATAATGAACATATATAGAAAAATATTTGTATGCTTTATTGGAAATTATTGTCTGGTATTTAAATTGGGCATTGACTTCACACTCTTTTCGAGAGTAGCAAGTACTTCAATTTCATCATGGCGGCATGCCTCCGGCTGTGCTGAATTGGGGTATGGTTGAAAATTGTGTATTTGTCTCATTTTTCCATACAACAGATCACCATGAAGCTCCTAAATACGAAAACAATGGCATCATGTATTTAGAAATGTGCTCATGAGGTACAAACTCGACCATCTTCTCAGCTTTTGGCTTGTTGAAATAAGTGCGCAGTTTGGTCAACATAATTTTTCCGTTTTGGCAACTCCGCATTTTTCTTCATCTGCCCAACAACAACAACAACAACAACAAATCTGTTCACATAATTTCAAAATTTTAGAAACTGCTAACGACTGGTTGAGGGTTTGTCAACGTATATATACACATACTATTCAAAAGATTATGGAGAATTTCAGAAAATTTCTAGAGGCGACATATTTCAATGAGCATTTTTTGCGATTTCCCATGTCTCTACATTCACTCGCCCCAATCCACACTATCGTGACATATGGTTTCTACAGGCTCGGGATCGGGTCTCGTACAGATCAAATCTCGTACACCTCGCACGTGCATGCGTTCAGAGCACGTGGTGACTTTCTATGTGGATTGTTTATGTGCGGCGGTGAAGTTTAATTTGTCTGTCAAAATTTCTACTTCTTGGTAAGATTGGAAGTATTTTTTATTTTTTTTAAGGATGTCCGCTGGTGGTAAATCAAAGTAATTAACTTTTTGAATAATGTGTGTTGTTGCATTCATAATTGTGTAATATGAGGAAAAACAAAGAAAAAAATATAGGTTGGTGTGCATTTTTTAGCTGTAGGCAACATTAAGTGGACTGCCCTATGCTCAATTTGATAACCTAGAAAGCATAGGGAATAGCCCTACTTTTGAAGCATATTCATGAAAAATTCATATAAATAGTATTTAACTTTTTCTTATATTCTAACTGTTTGCAGATAATCACAATATCTATCAAAGTTTAGCAAATTTGATGGATGTTGCTGTGCAAAATTATCGGCTAGAAGGCTTTTAAAGGAAATCCCCATCTCTTAACCTAGGGAAGGGAGATAACCCAATAGAAAAACAGGCAAAATGGCTGCCAAAGTCAAAAACCACCAGCGGACATCCTTAAATTGTTTTCTGGTGCATAGTTACTTGTGGTTTCCATCACACGGGAAGTCCATTTTATCGCCAACAAATATAGGTAACATGATTGATGACCATCATGTTCATTCTGCGAAAGCCAGACGACAGTCCCATTTCGACAGTTGTGTTTATGTCATGTGACACGGGGCGGAGTCCTTGCTTTTCTTCGACCGCCCATCCCGATCTCCGAACGAATGTTGACAGTGCAGGGATTCATAGAAGTCCAAATTTTACGAACCGAAATCTGGAAAATTGAGTTTTTTTTCACTCAAATTGAGTTAAAATAAAATTTATCGGCATTTTTTATCCCTCAAATTGAGTATATAAATTTTTTACAAACCAGGGTCATTTTTTCCCCCAATGTTGAGTATATAATTTTTTTACAAACCAGGGTAAATGTTACCTTCTGTGAACCTTGTCCACTGTTACCAATTCAGGTATTTTTTAATCTTTTGTGTAATTAAAACCATTTTGTGTCGTTGATTGCGTTTACTCGTTTCCATCATTGTTTTCAGGTATCCGGCAGGATACATGAACAAATTATGTTAGATTTATTCAAGTTGTTTACGAGTAATACTTCAGGTAATCAGGTAAAACTTTGTAATGCTGCCGGTACTGGTTTTCATTTATATATACATGTACATGTAGTTCTCATATACATGCAGTGACGAGTGTCAACTATTTCCCTCTCTGAAAGCTGTTATATCTCAATCAATCAACAGTACATAACAGAACTTTTAATTCCTTTTTCCAACTTCCACACAGGACTGTCTGAATAATACACAAACACACATCCAATTTCAGTATACAAATATGGCCCAACTTGTTAGGTGGTAATTAAGAAAATATATATTGATATCATAAAAACCCCATTTATCTATTAATTTAGATCTAAAATTAAATTTGAAGAAACCATTATCCAAAATTTAACATTAACAGAAAAATAATTTTAATTATGGAAACATTTAACAAAAGCAGTGAATTAATAAATATAAAAATATTGTGATGACATATAAAGTGAAGTTCCAGTTATTGTGATATTATTCAATTACAAATGACCACCGAAAATCACACTGGTTTATAAAACGATGATTGTAGGCCTATATATTTTATTTATATACACGATGATTGTATTGGGTTACACAAATAATAGGAGTCTTGAGGATGATATTATTTTGATAGAATATGGTTAACAAAAAAAAAGGAGGAAAAAAACAACAACGAAACGCTTCAAAACGCTTGCTTGCTCTCTCGCTAGGAAGAGTTCACTCCCTTGTCATGTTTTCAAACCGCACGCTGTAGGGTTGTGTCAATTTTCGTTATAATCAAACCAAAGTGAAAATGATACAGTATTACTATTTTCTCAAGACAGACCACACAGATTATACAAAGAAATACTTACGATTGGCATTCTACGAAAACAACGTGTGTTTATTCAGTATCGTTTGTATCTCCCTGCGTTGGAAGGAACGAGAACGAAAAGGTCAAACGAAAACGAAACCAAAAAAAAAAAAATGGCGACTCGTCGATTGTTCAGTGAAATTACGGTTCATAAGTATTCGGGATTCTTCCACGGAAATATACGTCGATGTAACATTACGTCGGATAAACTAGTCTCGGATGAATATACCCCGTTAACAGACTAAGTCATCCGAGGTAAATTCAGAGCAGCTGACGGAGTTTGCACTTGACGTTGTTGTTGCTGCCGACAGATTCACATGTGCTTTCGCGACCATGGGATGATTTCCCGACAACCGGGTATTGAAATTTCGAATTTACGAAGCTTGAAAATTCAGTTTCCGAAGCTTGAAAATTCAGTTTCCAACACACAAATTGAGTATAAATATTTTGGTGAAAACTTTTGATTTTTTACTCAAAAAAATTGAGTTTTGAACTGAAAAATTGAGTTTTAAAACTCAATCTACGAACCGAAATTCGGTACGTAGAACTGACGTGTATGAATCCCTGCAGTGAAATGGCGGCAAACTCACATTTCCAGTAAATCAGTGTCATCTTCCGGTTGAATTTTTCGTCAGGAAATAGCTTACAAATATATCAATCTTTCTATTTCTGAAACTAGTATTACTTAAATTAAAATCAGATAATTAGTGGATACGCTATCAGCTATTGACGGCCGACAAGTTATACTTCCGATGACTGCCGAAGATTTTCCGGAGGTCAAATAATCTCGTTTCCCGTCCAAATAACGACCGTCGCTGTTCAGTCTTTCATTGTGAACAGGTCAGATTGAGAAATTGTCCAATTAGTGCATATTATTTCTTCTAAAACTACTCAAATCAATTTTGTAATGTATGAATGATGATATTTACAACAATTCATCATCAAATTGCGACTTTCGTCTGCTGTACGGGAATTTCTCTCTCCTGTAGGTTAGAGGTACCGTACCTAAAAAGTCAAGTTAATAACTGCTCCGCACGTGCAGGGAAAGGTCACGTAACCCGCGAGACTCCTCCAAGGGAAGGGTCTTGATCTCGGCATTAGCCAATTCAGCTTTTGTGTCTCTCAAGAAATTACTTTTATATAAAATTAAAATAAACCGTGAAAAGCGTACGAGAACTAATCCCAAGCCCGTACGGGTTCGAATGCCACCAATATTACTAGTTACAAACACTTACTTGCACTCAAAATAATGTTGTTGAGAATGTCAGGAAATTTCTACAGGCGACATAATTTTTTATTTCAATGAGCATTTTTCGTGATTTCCCATGTTTCAATATTCACTTGCCCCAATCCTCGCTATCGTAACATATGGTTTCTACGGGTTGGAATGCCACCATGCAATATTACTACTACAAACATTTACTTGCACTCGAAATGTGGCAGAGACCCGAAATGGATCGAGAGCTGTCAACAACGAAGCCATGTCCTTTTCTTGTCCACTCAAACGTGCTGACAAGGTACAAGTCCTTTCAGACAACAACAGAATGCGACCCCATTAAATTTTGCCCGTGGGACTAAATATAGAATTTCATGCCGGCCAACACGTGTACAATATTCGATGCTCACAATGCTATGAGACACTGTCGGACAATGTTCAAGGCTACTTGGTCCGACAGGCAAAATTTGACGGGGTCGCTCTCTGAAAGGACTCGTACCTAATCACCACCTTCGGGTGGACAAGAAAATGACAAGGCTTTGTTGTTGACAGCTCTCGATCCATTTCGTTCTGTCGCATTTCGAGTGCAAGTAAGTGTTTGTAACTAGTAATACTGTTGGCATTTGAACTGATAGAAACCATATGTTACGATAGTGGAGATTGGGGTGAGTGAATGTAATTTTCGGGTCTGTTTCCGACGTTGTTTATCTACCACGTTGAGACATGGGAAATCAAGCGGCATGACTGATGATCAAATCAGAGTCTGGTTACTTGACTACTCAGTGTCATGACATCCTGCAGGCGACATTTCAGCTTGAATAATGCGGGAATCAAGCTATTCTCCACCTAAACCTCACCCAAATACAATTAATGTCTCATCGATAGGTAAAAGAAATATTAAAGGAATCTCAGACTGAAAACGTGTGAAAGCCCACTCCCTGGGGCATAAACCTTTGGTGAATCCCCAGGTAATCCCACACTAGGCGTTCACTGATTTATTTGATTCAGAGGAATCCCCTTGATCTATTTATATCCAGAATTGGTATGGATGGGTAACTAACCAAGCCAGTGTATCAATCCTAACAGATTGATCGATGCACTAACAGATTGATGCAGTGTTATAGATTAGTTTTGATGTAGAATACGACATTGTGGCAGCCAAGTGCATAGAAACGACCATGTGCGGCCATGTTATCTCGGCGCGGAGAATGTCGGATGACGTAGGAGATTATCGGCACAACTGAATTTTATGCTTTCCCATTGGTTTAAAATCCTGCCCAAATTAAACATGGCGGCGCCCCCAAGAAATTCCGAATCACAGTATTTTCTATGTTTGTGTCTTTCTCATTCATTGGGAAAAAATCTTTGTCACGATTTTTTTAATCTCTTGTATTATTCCCGCGGTGTTTTACCACAGAGTTTACGTTCCCTTTAAGTACAGTTAATTTGTGTCTGTTCGAATGACTCTCAGAAATCAAAATGCCTGAAACCAAAATCACAGCCACTAATGATTCACCTGCATGTAGATCATGCTTTTTATTTTTATCTGTATCCATTCCACACTGAACAATTTGACCTGAAATCAAATTTAGTTGATGTAAAATAAGTACTAGCATTTTCTTATTTTGTCTCATCTGACTACTTAGCAAATTTAGCTGGGGATATGTGAACTATTCAGCTCACGGCGCTCAATGGTTTCTAAAGTCATTGGTGTGCGTGGGCATATATTGAAGCCTTCATCTGTAAGACTCGGTCTCATATAATTCCTATCTTTTTCAATCTGTTTTTCAGCACTCCAGTTTATGTAGTTCTAGCTCCACTCTTTCCTTCTTCAAGAACGAACTAAGAAGAAAAGGATTCTATTTCGACCAGCAAAAACATCAAAAATAACAACTCTGAAAAATTTGTCTAACTTAGCGGGTGCCCAATCCAAGAACTGCACATGCTGCGCATCTGAGGAACTATGTCCTGCGCGTAACTCAAAGATTACAACGATCTCTTGACCTTCAAGACTACTCAAAATATCGCTTCCTCAAACAGAGGCTGACGAAGTAACAACCTAGTAAAATTGACAATTTCTATGTCCAGCGCAAAGAGCATGAATAGTCCTCAGTGGAAAGTGAGTATTATTATTACTATGCATCGTCATTAACAGCATATTCGTCCATGCCTTTTCTTACATGCAATCCGCTGCACATGGGAGTGTTTATGATGAGTGTTCTCGAATATTGAATGAACAAAAAGAGAATTTGGCCATTCAGTGTTCATGATATATCTTGAAGAATTATACCTGTTCTGGCATTCCAAATGAATACTATTTTTCAAGGTCAAATTCATATATCTCGCATGCAATTAATTGAGAATAGATCAGAAACCTGATGGACATGACTAATCTATTTCGCAGGATCAAATTGGTGGTACATGATTTCAGTATAAAGATCAATATATCAGATCATTGCTATAGTTTTAGGAATTCTGTCAAGCTCCAAAAGATCCTCAGTTCAAAACTTTTCCCCAACTGAGTTTATGCCCTTGACAATAGCAGACTTTGACCAACATTCTCTATGTATTGTATGACGATGATGTGGGTACTTCATGTACAGTCATCCCAAATAGATCACATTTCTGTTGGCTTCGTTGTGGAAATTCTGCAGAAACTTCATAATATCTGAAGTCGATGAAATTGTGGCGGAAATAGGGATACACTGCAACATGATGTAGATGGAAATGGCATACATTGGCATGTAGGAATAATAGAATATAATCTGACAACTAGGGCCTACATGTTACTTAAGATATAACATATTCTTTGGTGATTATATGAAGTTAAACTATCATATTCACAATCACAGTTTTATGAGACCTTTTCCAATATTGAGGGCATTGAGAAATAGCACCACAAACAAATCAACTCGAGTAGTAATGGATTCCAGTCCCACATCGTGTCGTTAGGTACTAGAGCTCACTGGGCTATTTTATTTCATTTAATTCATGATTTTCTCTATTACATGTTGTCCTCTTCAGAATTTCCAGCCGCCAATGCAGGATCCAGCCATCTTGTCTTTTCAACGATCACCAAATATGATGAATGCCACAGTGATTCAACAACAACCGACCAGCAATGGCATGCTGCGAGAATCTGGATTTGTTGAGAAACTTTTGGTTTGTACATTTCATTTTTCCCCATTTTGGTGCATTATTGCCCACCAATGTAAAATGTATATGACTTTGGCTAAATTAGATTGCTATTATGTCATTATTACCATACTCCCTTTGGAGCCTCAGTGTAGAACATTGCAGATCTGGACATAACATGCAGCGGCAAGCTTTGAACGGAATGATGGGAAACCGTTGTGGCTTTACGACAGTGGTGTTGGTGGTATACCATGTATACCAGACTTAACAACTCTCAAGCATTCGGCATTCTATATTGCTCCAGTTTGTAGAAAAAGGAGTCTGTAATTTCAGAAATCTCCTGGACTTGGTTAGAAAGTATTCATTTATTCCCTCCATGAAGGGTGAAATGTTAATAGATGATAGATCTATGGTAAAAAAGCAAACAATTGTATGAAATGATGCCTGGAATTCTGCTATTTTTGGTGGCTCGTATCATAAGGGCAGATACATGAATAATCAAATCTCACGACTTAACAAACTTATGTATTGAGAGATCTGGCATACGTAACCATGCTTGCATGGCTAAGGTTGATTAAAAAGAAAATTGTTTCCAATCAACCATGTGGTAAATGCCTACCCTGTCTTTTTTTCACTACCCTTAACAATTTCAAAATGTTTCTACTATGTCTAAAAAATGTAAAGTTTATATCAACTTTCCTCGCAGAACGAGATTGGGTCTTGTGTCCGCTTTATGGAAGGCTTCCACATGCTTTGCAAATTTTGTGTTTTCGGCACGTAATAACAATGCATCAATCAGCTTATTTCACAACATGCATGTACATGTCGTGTTTATATCCTAATACATGCAACTAAGCATGAAGTTTAAAAATACAAATAGAATCACTTTAGCCACCTCCTTTTCTGGAAAGCAGGCCAGGCACAGAGCTGAATATAACCTACATGAATCTCTTATGTTTGCGATTTTGTATTACATACATAGTACAGATCAACAGTTTCTCTGTCAAGTTTGCCTGTAATGTTCAGGGGTTGCAGCGGAGTCGACATTCACATCATATTGAATAACATACGGTACCAAATTAGATAGCGACTGTCATTTGACCCTTCCTTGGTTAAGGGCTGTTCCATTTGAAAATATGTACCCCCCACGGAAGGGGGAAAAAAAAAAATATATTGGTGGGTGGGGTTGTCCAGAATAGAAATCTCTTGGTGGTCCCTCCAGGTAATAAATTGCTTCTCTTGGTGATTGTTTAAGCCTGTAAAAATATTGCTTCTATGGGTGGGCCCTCTACCAATATGCACTTTGTTATTTGGAAAGGGATTCCTTTTTAAGGGGAGACGCGCGTTGACATATCGGGGCTGAACAATAAAAAAATTGAAAATGAGATTTTGTATTTTTTACGTCCATAATGTGCCCAATTTTCACATAAATAAATTTATTGGCTGACAAAATCATTGAAAATAGTTTAATTAATACCTAATTACTCGTGGTGTTAAACGGTCTCTGTCATTATTCGCCTAAAACCGCTGAAAACGGCAAGTTTTAGTCGTTGACAACAACTATTTCCAGGTCTAGATCGTTGGCGTTGTTGTTGTTGCCGCATATCGTTGGAAAGCTGAAGTTACAAGCTTGAATTTGGGTTAGATCGGCAATCTTCGCCTCAATCCGGTGTATTCCCGAGAGAAAATATAGTCGAACTCTTACGGAAACATCCATATATGGCAGAAGCTCATTATCATACGTCTCGGGGTCTCGAAAACATCCTTTTATGGCGAAAGCTCATTACCATATCACTTCCGTGGATAGCGGAGCGTCCCGAGTGACGTCAATGGATGGCTGTGGGCATGCACGGTCGGTCACTTCCTTTGCAACGGCTCAGAAGGAAATGGCGGCTGTTTCATCGCTTCAACTGTTTGAAGCGTGAAAAAACAATAAATCATGCCTATGCACAATTTTTGTATCGTTTGAACGTGCCAAGTTGTCAAGGAAATAGTAGAAACGACTCGTGGCTGTAGAAACCGAATAAAACTACAGTTTTTACGCTCCAGAGCGCCACTTCGATGGTGTACAGCCAAGCATTTGCCATTTTCTCTGAAATCAGTTTTCCGGCCGATATCGTTCCTTAGAAAAAATTGTTTTCCCTTCCAAATAAAAAATGTGGGTGGGTGGGCTGCTATGATGAAAAAAAAAATGCTTCTCTCCCAGGTTGTACTGGACATTTATTTGCTGTGCTTGGTGGAGGCAAGGAGAATTAATTTGCATATATTGGTCATGTTGGTTGTTGGGGTGTACAAAGTTTCCCTTCCGTGGGGGGTACATCTTTTTAAATGGAACAGCCCTAACTCAGATAATTGTTTTCAAATTTCTTCATGGGTTACCTCCCCTGAAATATTTGTTTGACTTTTTTTTTTTTTTTTTTCTTCACTCTAACACTAACAGCAATGAAATTTTTTCCATATGTCTTCTTTAGCATTCCTATGGGTTTATCCAGTGCTGTGACCGGGAGGCCCGACTCTTCTTTCACTTCAGCGAATACAGTGGAAACATTGACAACATGAAAATTGGGGGTAAGCCTATATGTGTTGCGGCATTCTCCAGTACAGTTCAATACCTCTCTTATTCTCAAGGCAGAATTGTTTTCTAAAATAACCAAACTTAACTTAATTAAGAAAATTGTAATTTGGGTATATTGCAATTATGGCGAAGCGGGTATACCTATTTTTATAGGTCCAGACTGATAATGTATGTCAAAGCTGAGTCTCAATCAGAAATGATAATTTTTGCTCTTTCATAGCGAATAATGACTGTTCTGTCACCCATGTTTCAGATCCTGTGGAGTTCCAGATGTCATATGATCGCCGCACGGGGAAGCCTGTGGCATGTTCGGTAACTAAGGTAGACAACTCAATCATCACCATGGAAATACTAAGTGAGGAAAAGTTCAAAGGAACCATTGTACAGGAAGCCAAACCTAGCAAGAATAAAAACGTAAGCATTGTACATGATAAAATTTCTCACCATTTGTGTCCATCAAGTGGCTATTTGCCCAAATGTATCATTTCAGCAGGCCTTGCAGCCAGGTAATGACAGGTGAGCAGTCAGCTACTGCCCTCTTCGATTGATTATTATGGTGAACAGGTTTGCAAATTGATTTGGATTCTATAATATCAAACAAACCATGTATTGGGCAAGCTCTCAAATTGAGAAATATATGAGCATGTACTCCTCGAGAATGGTGAGGCCTTTTTTTTAAGGGGGGGGGGGGGAGGTAGATAGATGGACTATATGTGAAAACAGTTCCAAGAAATTTACCATTTTGTACATGTATGTGTGATGTCATTTACCGTGAACCTGGAGCAAATGAACTTAGAAGTCTGCATCCTCACAACAGACTAGCTGGAGTGTGTTGGCCACCTCTCCCTGCTTTTAACTTATGGTCATGTCATGTAGTCATGATAGTTGTGCAATAACATTGGTATGTGTCATGTTCGCGCAGATTCAAAACAAAAATTTTGAGTGTTGCATTGCAGAAGATGAGCCTATGAAACATACATAATTAGTCCCACCCATTATTCCCCATGTGGCGCCTTCGCATTTCATCTTGCGTGTATAGGGACTGTGCAAGAGTGTAATTGTGTAGGCTGTTTGATGAGTGACAGTGCCGTCCAGCTAGTCTAATCTAATGCACTCTTCAAGTTAATTTGCTTTTGCCATAAAATAAATCACCCGAGATGTCTATATTCTTCTAAAACAGGGCTCCTTGCTAGTGTCTCCGGACAGTCTGGGCAGGGTAACCTATGAACACAATGGAGAGTGTTTCTTCCTTCCATACGGAGTGGAGGATGTTCTCGATTCCAATGTAAAGCCCAAGGCTGGGGATCAAGTGACTTTTTCTATATCAACTGACAAGAGGTAAATACCGCCACATCATCATGTGCAACTTCTTCAATGTTTCTATGCAGAATTCTGAAATAAGCTTGTAATCAATGTATGTTGGTTAAAAGCCTTATTGTGCATTCTTTTGGAATTCAGTAAAGAAACATGAGTAGTGTGACTAACGTCACAGGATCTATGAAGTAGGGTGAGGAAGAGGACTTTAGGGTCCAAGCGTAATATGATATTGGTCACCTAAGGAGGTCAAATTGTCATCAAAAGTAGGTCAGCTCAGAACTTGTTGGTACCGGTAACAGTCCTCTAATGCACATTCATGCCAAAAATCAAGGTTCTAATGTCAATGGTTCTCCTTATTTTGCCGACGAAAGGATTCGGATGGACTGACTGACTCACTCTCTCGCTCACTCATTACCGGACAATTTGCAAATGAGAGCCTACTTCGTAGGAATATATTTGGCTAGCTCAATTAAATGTTACTTTTAAAAGTGTACTGTCAAGATGTGTCCTAATATGCTTCAGTGCTCCAGCTGGTTAAACATAGTAACGATGTTTCAACATTTGACTTTCATTTGAATTTTCGTCAGTGTTTCCCAATCACTTCCTATGATTGCCTACCTTGAGTTATAAATGTTTTGGTCATATTTTTTTGAATACTACTTGAATCTAGTATCTTGCTCTGTAAGATATAATTTATTCACCTTATAACAGGCTGAATTTCATTATACATTCTCACTCATTGAGGATCAACTGTGAAGTAAAATATGTTTAGAAACATTACAGAACTTTACCCACAAAATAAAACAATAATAGTCCATTGAATTTGACAGCAATAAATAGAGAAAAATGTGAGTGTCTGGTGGGACATGTGGGAGGGGAGGGGGATATTTTAATTCTATCCAATATTAGAGAATATAAGCACTCGTAAGCTCAGTTTTTGTAAACTCGAAACTGTGCTAGAAATTGTGTATTTATCTATAGTATCTTTAGCACTGATTGACTTCATTTCTTTATTAGAAATGGAAACATCCGGGCTCGGGAACTGGAGCTGGCTCAATCTCCTCTGTCGGACAGGTTTGAAGGTGTCGTCTGCTCAATGAAAGATACCTTTGGTTTCATTGAGCGAGCAGATGTAGTCAAGGAGATCTTCTTTCACTACAGTGAATTCAAAGGGAACATCAACGAACTACTGCTGGGTGATGATGTTATCTTCAGCGTGCAAACCAGAAACGTATGTTCACAATTTGATTTTTTAAGCATTATCAAAATTCCCAAGCAGTGTATATTGAGAAAAATTAAGGTGGGACACTACCCCCTGATACCAAATTCCCCAAAGAATGATTTTGATCATTGGTAGTGAAAGTACCCAAGATAAGAAACCAGGAGACAAATATATAGCCCCAGATATATATCCGTTGCCATGGTAACGGTGGCCATCTTGGATTTTCCACTGGAACTGACAAACAGTCTAAGGAAATCTATTTTAACAACACAGTCTCCCAAGTGGCAAATTGAGGTATATTTGAATGAAACAGACACTTTGCCAGGGGGTAAGACCATTGCAATGGGAAATATCGTTCTATTTACCACATTTTAGCGATTTCGATGACAAAATTTGCGAAAATGACCACAGCACTGCTGCTTCATCCAAATCAGTAAACCAAAAGATTCCACCGAGACTTTAATGAACTATCTTACCCCCTTCCAATGTATCTCAGCAACATTCAGTGCAAATTTCAAGCAATTCCATCAAATACTTTAGATTTTATAGTTTTCCTAGAACGCGATTTCATGAAAAATACGCATTTCGCAAATTCATCACTGAAAGTCAATGCAATAAATTGTGAATCAGTCGGTGTAATAAAAGTTGCATGCGTTACACTATTGTAACTTAATAAAGTTATTTTCACATGCAGATGAATTTGTTCTGTTGTTTGTTCTTAGAAGCTATGGTTATTCAGACCTAAAATGAGCCAGAGGCATACGTTTCCCCCTCTACGGCCTCCCAGTCGTCAGCCTCCTTGGCCTTGTCAAACTTTCTACGTTTTCGTAGCTGTTGTCGAGGTTCCAGTGCTGCATATTTTGCCTTGTAGATACGTTTGCGCTTCCTCTGCTGACATTTCTGTTTTGTGTGTTGCCCAGTGTCAAGTCTAAGTTTATTCAACACACTGTGGAAACCTTCAGGACCCCTGTTGAAGTGCAGCACAGCCAGGGCCACAGCGGTTTCCACTCGCTTCTTGGAAGCGCTATCTACTTTCGGACATCGCTGCCACACGCATCCATTGAAAGATTCATTGGCATTCTGTGTCTTCATCCTAGCACACCTTGATAAGAGTTCATCATTAGTCAGCCGCTTAAAAACGGGAAGAATGACTTCAGCTACCTCAACAGAAAAGGCAGGAGTGTGTTTTCGAAATGGTTCACCTTTAGCCTCGGCGCGGTTATAGTGACACCAAGATGCAGGGCCCTTGGGGCAAAATTTATGATGTGGATCGGCATCAGTTGACAACATGTGAAAATACCCAGCAAAAACACTGTTTTTCATTTGTTTTACATCAGGTGCCCCTTTCTTTAAATTATTTGCGTAGGTACCACTGCATTTTTTCATCGCAAACTGAGTCAGCTTGCGATTCAAGCTCTGACCGCGGGCTTTGCTGTCTTGCTTTATTTTGTCTAGAGCTGTATACATGCGCTTAGCTACATGGTTTACGCACTCTTCTTTTTCAATTTCATTTTCACCATACAGTTTCAGATCTTTCACATGGGTAAAAGCCTTGGAATCTCCATCAGTAAGAACTTTATGATACATCAGGTTTTTGTCCTTTGACCGTTTGAACATTTTGTCCGCACATTCGACCTCCATCGCATTAGCAGATCCATTAAAGTTTTTCTGACAAAATTTGTTGTGTTGTTCTCTCCATTTTACAAGATCCTCTCCTTTCTTTTTCTTGCCAAGAGTGGCACACCCATGACAGAAGTTTGAACAAACATATGTGTCTACTACCAAGCCAGAATCCAGTCCAATCACAGCACCTGTACCATAATGTGATGTGTGTCCGCATTTGTGCCAGGTCCCATCATAGCTCACAACAACTGGAGCAAGCCCATTAACCTTCTCAGGTGTGCTGTTCTCAATAACTTGGGCAACCGTTACCATATTTTCTTCTGCAGCCTGAACTGATGCATCATGTACAAGAGTGTCTATTTTTTGCCACGATTTGAGATGCATTGGCTGGGGAAGATTCATGTTTGCGAAAAATTCAACAATCTTGTTGTATCCTATGCCAGTGTTCCTACATGCAGCGACAAATCGTTTATTCACAAAATTGGAATTTTGACTGTTGGGTTCTAAGCCCTGTTCTGATGTTTGTCCTCTGAAAACAGCTTCATCACACTCGTGGCAGAAAATTTCAAATTTAAAATTCAATCCTTGACCACCACCATATTTGCAATGTGTGGAATCATTACATTGGACTAGTTCTATACGATCCGAACCACAGACTCTACAACAAACACTGTTTATTAATTCCTGCAAAAAGTCAACATGAACCAGTCTATACCCATGTAATTTATCCACACTAACTCTCTTTGGTATTGATGTTGTCAGTACATCATTGTTGTTGTTGTTGTTGTTGTTGTTGTTACCGATATCACGCAGTGCTTCCTCTAGAAGTCCGAACTTGCGTTCACTTCCAGTTATATCCAAGACATTTCCATTAACTGGTGCCGGTTCCGGTGTTTTATCTGCCGTCGTATCTGCTGTAGTATCATTGTAGTAGTTCGTATCAGTCTCTCGTAAGTCCAACCCGGAAATATTTCCCGTGTCACCTTGACTATTGTCCACAATCTCGGCTTGCTTTTTCGGCCTTCCGCCCGCCCGACCACGTATTTTACTACTTCGACTCCTCGATCCAAATGCTTCCTTCGTTTTAGCTTTCTTCCGCACCATTGTGACGTCTAGTATCAACAAAATTGACGAATAATTAAAAGCAAACTGAATTTTCAAGTCGAATGTTAGACTTGCGCCGCCATATTGGATGTCATATTCGCGGAAGTTTCGTAGAGTGACGTGACGTTAGCTCCAGCCAATGAGAAACGGCTATTATTATGCAAATGATCTCTTCCGCGAAGTTCACCCATATATGGAAGTTTCCGTTGATTTCATTGACCTTTTACAATCGTTCTTTCTCGGAAACCAGCGGGAATTTCCTTATTTGGATTTAATACTGAGAAAATTCAGAGCCCGGGCTTTCAAACGATATATAACACGTGCTACTTCAACAACAACAACAACAATGGCGACGACGATTTACAGACGGGAAAAACAGGACATTTATTCACAAACACAGCTAATATTTGAATATGGAGACAGACACAGTTTTAAAATCTCTTTATTTTTCAACAATAGAGGTAGTAAAACATTTTAAAAATACAATTATTACGTTTTTCAATGTCTAAATTACCATTTTACACAAGATGTAGAAAACCCCCAAACGACCCCAATTTTGACTTTTCAGCTGGCCGTGTCCCACCTTAACTATTTTCAGGGGAGATAACTCTGGCTGCCTAATCCATGGATATTGAACACCCAGTCCTTCATTCATTCTCGTCTCGCGAGACTCCCTGCTGCGAGAAAGAGTCTCACGGGTAAATGGGAGCCATCCCCCCAAAATTTGGGGGGTGAGTAGGCGGCGTATGATTTTTCGTCTGTATCCGGCTTGTCATTGACCTGCTGACTCCGCCGAGTTAGAAGCGAATTGCTAAACATAACGTGGGCTATATAATTGGGAAATGACTCTTTCCGTTTCGGACCATATCAATCGCGAACAAATTATTGTCGGTATGTATACTTGGCCGTTAAAGCGAGTTATCTAATACAGGAAGTAGTTCGCGGGTAGACACGGCTATCTTTGAGAATGAATAGTCCCGGTCGAGCGAGTGATGTCATGCTGCCTCGCTTTGAGATTGGAGATTCAAAATGTCACCAGTTTACATGAGTGTCGCTTTGGTCTCCCGCGGGTAGACACGGCTCTCTTTGAGAATGTCCTTCATTAAGAAATGGATGGGGAAAACCCATAGTTAAAGGATGAAAATAGAAAAAAAAGTGCATTGATCATACCTACTGTACTCTTTCATTTCTCCCATCCTGAGACCTCAGTGTATTTCGAGGAACATCAATGAAACATGTGAAATTTGGTTCAATCTGTATAGTTTTTTTTTATATAAATAAGCAGGGAGCTATGCTAAGAAGAAAGGTACATGTATATTTCCAGTCTACATTTGAAGATATTATCTGTCCTAGACATGATAGAACAGTAGTGAACCCTATTTTCAATATTGCTTATATTAATCCTCTAAATTCTTGTACGTTATTCTTACTGCTCTTCTCCAGGGCAAGGAAGTGGCTGTGAACATCGTACGACTACCAGAAGGCACAGTAATATTTGAGGATATAGCACTAGATAGAATAAAAGGGACGGTGCTCAAAACCTTGAAAGGGACTAACAGTCGACGACAGAGTGATCCGCTAGCGGGCAGAATATTGTACGAGTGCTCAAAGGGGTAAGGCTGGTGATGCTCAGTTTACATGCAGGAACCCCAAAAAACCATTTGGACATAGCAATCCAGTATATGACGATTGCCGAGATGCCATGATAAAAAGTTTCCCTCAGCAATTTTTAACCTGGTGTTGAATGTGAATTATGTTATGCCAGTCATTTTTTGTCGATGGCAGATTTCCTGAATTGACAAAACTGCATACTATCCTTAAATCAACCCTGTCGAATGCAAGGCCTAGTCTATACTAAATGTTAGAATCTATTTTCCAGGTGTTCAAGCCTGTGTCTAGATGCAAGAACCTTACCCCGTCAATAATCATGTGATATTGAAACAGTTCCTATTAACACTATGTTAAACATTGCTTTGGTGAACTGATTATACCACAGCATTTACCTCAGCAATTCTTCAATGCTGTGGGGAATTGCAAGGGCTGACTTGTTGTCCTCGAACTCGGTCATTGTTGGCATTGTCTCAAGCTCATGATCCTTACATGAAGTATGCTTCAGTGCTTCAAAGGCACAAAGCACTGTTCTGGGCAATGTGATTGACATTGAAAAATGCAGAGGCAGTTGTATCAGACTTGAAGTAGGATCCTGTGACCTTAAACCGTAGTCTCTAGCAAATGAATGTAAACACCATATTGACTTATGTAATGAATACCGACTTCTCTGATTGGACATAAACCTTAGAGGCCATTTCTAATGGCAAATTTTTTCATAATCTGTATATTTGTCACTTGACTGCTTGGTGTTCCTGAAGTCTTGCTTCAAATTGAATACATTATGAATGGCTGGCGCCCAGAGCCGAGGGGTTTTCAGATGCGCAGCTTCGTATTATCCTTGAATTTGACAGCATGAAAAGTCCAAATTAATAGAATATTTGAAGGAGACGTACCCATTGTTTGCCATATTTGGAGAAACCCTGTTACACGATGTTGTTCAGCTCCTATCTTGATTGGTTATCTATGACATGTGCCTTTCCAGCTTTATAATTCATCCCACTCAGTAGGTCAAGGGAACTGATGAAGGCTTGTTTACATTATATGATGGTCCCAATGTTTGACAGTAGGTTCTTCATTCCGCTGTGTTGCCTATTTTCAGGCCAGTTGAAATACCTTATGGTGACAAGGACCAGAAAGGAGACTTCACTCTCCTCACAGGGGACCTAGTAGAGTTTAACATTGCCACGGACAGGAGAGACAAGCTGCAACGTGCAACTGCCATGGAGTTGCTCGAGGAAACATTTCAACAGAATGGGGAGAAGCGTGAATGTGTGGGTATATCTAGGTTAAACCTGTCGTGGTTTCGTAAACCAACACTGACGTACACAGAAAAATTGCCAAGCCACAATTGCCTTGGCCAGAATGTTCCTGTTTCAATTTGGTCTTTGCACAAAATTCAAGTTACTTCTCTTAACTATACGGCTGTGCCGATAGCACCACCAGGTGCATTGAGACGTGCTTTAACAGATGTTCATTCATTCACATGCGCTTCTATATCTTAACATGGGACAGGTTTGTAAACTATTAATAACTGGAGTAAATATAATAAATATGGATCAAATTATGGAACAATTCCAAGCCACTATGCTTACATTAATGATAATTTGGGCATGTTCAGGTAAACAATAGTCACCAAGTTAAAGAGATAGGAGAGCGAGTAAATAAACGAACCGCTGTCAAAACAAGTCCCAGTCGGCCTGCTGGCATGGCTGGTGCTATTGGCACATCTGTATTGTTAATGGATTAACTTGAATTTTGTGCAAAGACTGGGTTGATTTAAAACCTCTGTAAACTAGAAGCCTGTAGCCTGTCTCAATCATGACTGGTTTCGACAGTCCAATCAACTGGAACAAGAAGCTGTTTCTGAGAAAGAGAAAGGTTACACATTGAGAAAAGAATTTCCTTGTGAAATGTGTGGATTACCATCACCGACAATGTTCTCGTTTGTTATGAACAGGGCACGGTCTCATCTCTGAAGGAAGGTTTTGGCTTTATACTGTGTGCCGAGAGGGATGTTCGCATGTTTTTCCACTTCAGTGAGTTGATGGACACATCCAGGGAAGTCTGTTTACAAGATGAACTCCAGTTTACAGTCATACAGGTGAGTACAACTTGAAAAGCTGATGTATGATAACATAATAATATATAAAGTACAAGAGCCCTTGTAGCTGGGATACTGGACAGTTTCAGAAAGGGTAGTTCGTTCATTTGGGATTTCACTATCTTACATGTAGTATAGCACAGATTCTAGTGCTGAAAATTGGTCGAGTCCCATGTGGGATTTGAACCAGCAACCACCAGAATAAAGCACTCAACTGCCATCACTATATGGCAGCGTTCTAAACAATGACATTCTAAATTACAAAAAAATAATACATGCTATGGTGGCTGTGTCGTTATGGGCATCACAGGGGCACTGTATGTTCGCTTTCAAGACTACCTGTCTGCTATCTCAGACCGAGTGGCTTAGATCGCTGGCATATAGTGCCTTTGGTTGGGAGCCTTATCCTGGTGGTCACTGGTTCGAATCCTGTTTAGAACTCAACCAATTTTCAGCACTAGAATCTTTGCTATACTAAGATAGTGTAATCTCAAACTAATGAAAATGCTGTTATACAACCAAATTCTAAATGACAAAGAAATATAGTTATAGAAAGGATTGAGATGCAGGACTATAGTTATGACTAATAATAATATTTTTGTTTGGTTGGAACATTGTCCTCTCACTTTTGGATGTAATTGATCATGAAACAATCCTAGCTTTAGCTAAACTGGGTGGAGGTTCGAGTCTCACATGGGACTGGCCCATCCAGCACAAGTATCAAATTGGTATGCTTTACCAACAAAGTGTCGTCCAAAAAATAATTGGGTTAGTGTAGTCTCCCTTTAACCATTATCCATTAATCTTATTGCCCTGAATGATCTACTTCCACTCATTTCACCTCACATGAAAATCTGGGGATGGACCATCGACAATGAGTTTTACTGATTATGCCTTATGAATAAACTGGCAACCGTAAACGACCCGACTTTCCAACAGCCCAGCTCATTTTCCACAATATTGTACTTTATATTTCTATCTTTGTGTAGGATCCATCTGCTCCAACTCGTCAGATAGCCACACGTATCAAATATCTACCCGAAGGTACTGTCTCTTTCCTAAACGTTCTTCCTGGAAAATACATCGGTACTGTTGATCGGGAACCAGCAACGCACAAGAGTCCAAGTGAGTTTTTGTCATACATGTACATTACAAATCGGATAATGTACATTGTATCTTGGGTGAGGAGGGAAACAATGGGGTATGTCACTGGGAAAAAAGGGGAAATTCTAATTTTACTAATGTATATAAGACACAGTGCAGAAAGGATAATATGAATCTTTGGTGAATAGACAATACGTTTGGAAATACCGGGATACAGTGAATATCTAAAATAGGAAAGAAAGTGGGTGATGTTAAGATGACATGGATACAGAATCAAGGATATCATTAGAATCCCCTTAATAATTCAATCCCCCTATCAGTATTCAATGACCTCCAATTTGGGCAAAAAATTCAATCGGTGGTTCTAATAAATTTGATCACCCTTCTACCTCTGTTTTTCCAGCCAAGAACAAAGAAAGTGATGTTGGTAACCTTGTATTTGACTATGAAGGTGCTATACAGACCATTTCGTATCATCTCAAAGATGTGCTAGATCTTAAAAACTGTCCCAGATATGGGGACAAGGTGAGTGGTGGAGTTTTCAAGTGTTGAAGATGTTGGGCAAATCACCATATGTAATTCCCAGTACCATGTCTTTGTCATCCAAAGGAGATGGTACGATAAGGCGGCATTTTGGCCTGTAGGTGGTGCACCTGAAATCAAAAACATAAAATGTCCTAAAAATAATTTTGTTTTAATGTAACAGCAAAAGGAAATATATGTACACAATATGTGGAAGTTCTTATCAGCAGAATATGTGAAATTTCTAGCTCTATTGCATTATGATTATAGTTATTTCATGAAATTGAAATGTGCTATTTTGTGATAAAAGGGACTACATCGAGTTATTCAAGCACACATTTATACAAAAAAGACCCCTTAGACCAAAAAGATTTTTAATCTGGTTATGTGCTTCAGCATTATATCTACTCTGCTGGAAAATCAGGTCCTTCATGTCCAAATTTGTTTAAATGTCTCGATTTTGACTCTTTTTTCGCGAAATGCTGCGTATTTCAATTTGATGTAATAACTAGAATCATAATGTAATCAAGCTAGAACTTAAACATATTGTGTACATATATTTTCTCTTGCCGTTACATTAAAACCCAATTATTTTTAGGACATTTTATTTTTCGATTTTAACTGCACCACGTATAGGCCAAAATGTATTGAAACTGATGACTTTAGTTAGGGCTGTTCCATTTGAAAATATGTACCCCCCCAGGAAGGGGAAAAAATTAATAATATATTGGTGGGTGGGGTTGTCCAGAATAGAAATCTCTTGGTGGTCCCTCCAGGTAATAAATTGCTTCTCTTGGTGATTGTTTAAGCCTGTAAAAATATTGCTTCTATGGGTGGGCCCTCTTTTACCAATATGCACTTTGTTATTTGGAAAGGCATTCCTTTTTAATGGAAATTGATGTGAAAAATCGCGGAAAACAAGCTTTATCCGGTCCTCAACATTCTTCGTTGCGCTCTGCCGACTTCCGGCTTGTTTGGAGTACATGTAGTCTCCCGTGAAAACAAAGAATGGGCGCGGGCCCTTTACTCCTTTCGGAAATATTTCCATGGTTTTCCGTTCAGCCTTGAAAACTCAGGGTAAAATGGCGGACTGGGATTGTAAATCTGTTGGTGAATGGTTGAGGCAGGAGGGCTTGGGACAATATGTCCAAACCTTCGAAGGTGAGACATTATTTTATTCAATATGTATTCAACGAACGCAAAATACTAATCACTTGCAAATATGTCTTGTAACGGCCTTCTTGAAAATATTCACGGTACATCGTGACATCACGTGGTCCTGGGCCAATCCAAAGGGGAAGTGTGATGATAGGCCTCTATCAATGAATACTCATGTGGACTGTTTATGTTTACATTTGAACAATAGCAGTGCGTGCGCAATGGGTGGGTGCCTTTTCCCTTCCAAACAGAAAATGTGGGTGGGTGGGCTGCTATGATGAAAAAAAAAAATGCTTCTCTCCCAGGTTGTACTGGACATTTATTTGCTGTGCTTGGTGGAGGCAAGGAGAATTAATTTGCATATATTGGTGGTTGGGGTGTACAAAGTTTCCCTTCCTGGGGGGGTACATCTTTTTAAATGGAACAGCCCTTAGTAGGTAATATGATAGATTCTAGGACATGGTTTGCGACCTAGCTTTGGCTATTTCTTGACCGTGGATGGGAAAAAAACATGTTGATCTTGAGGTTTTGAGTTGATAATGTTGTCTGAAGATGTGTAGATCTGTAAGCCTGTACTAAAATTTACTCCATATCTTAAAACCGGTCAAAATGTGTGGCCGTATTTTGCATCACCATGAACTTGTGTTGTCCATTGTAAAATCATATCAGTATTTTGTTTGCAGGTAGATTTTCAGATTGCAGAAAAGAAGCGGAACAACGCAAGGATTGCCATGAACATTCGAGTGGTGCTGCGTAATACCGCTACAAAGTGCCTGGGCTTCATAGCAACGCTGAAGGAAAACTATGGCTTCATTGAAAATTCAGATCATGATAAAGAAGTCTTCTTCCACTTCAGGTAATATTTGGAATGGAAAAAAAGAAAGATATATATTGATATTACTAGATTATGGAGAAATTTGCCTGATGGATTGGACATTTCCCATTAGCTCTGAAACAGTTAGGTCAATAATTCTTGTAAGGAGACACCCATTGTTGTCATCAGACTTGGCTATTGTACACATTTTTCGTGACCCGTACGTGGAGTGTGGACCAGCAATTATGATTTATCATAGCATCCCTATGGCGATTGACCTGGGGTGTCATTGTGCACACCCCAAGATCATGGTAAAAAATTTAGGAGCCTCATTTTCTCAGACAGCTTGTTGTAAGACGCAACTAACTTGGGCACCCGTTGGGTTCTGGGAGTAAAAAGGAACAGGACCCCACCGGTGGGATTCCTAATGTGAAAAGGAATAGGACCCTACGCATGGGATTTGGAGAGGGGGGGGGGGGGTTGGAATAGGATCCAAATGCTGTGATATGACTAAAAGATTGTTGAAACATGTTAAATCATATTCACTTACTCGCTCTTCACTCTAAGCATCATGTTATTTGTCCAAAATATGCAGTGAACTGTTACCTTCTGTCATTACAGCGCCTATGATGGTGACCCCAATGATTTAGATCTAAGTGATGAGGTGGAGTATTCATTAACCCGCAAAAGTGCCAAAATCAGTGCCGAGAACATTCACCGTATTGCTAAAGGGACTGTAGCTCCAGAGGTGAGGATACGTACTTCAGTGAGATTGACCTATATTTTCTGAGTCACCAGGTCAAACTGTCATTTTATGTCACAAATAAACCTGTTTCAATTCTATGCCTAATTAATCTCCGTCAGGAAGATATACAACGTAGAAAACGGAAGTTAAACTCAAAAGTTAGCTCCCCTTGCGGAGAATCGTCCGCCAGGGGAACTCCCATCCACTCCAGCAGGATTACTATAAAGGGTCTGCACAAACCATTATCGTCCTCTTTTCTCTGTTGTACCTCACGCAGTGCACATCACAGGAAGAAGTGTTTTATACAACCTGGGTTGTTGTTGTTAACGACCCGCAGTATCCTTATACGAGATTGACTTGTTTTCTTTCTTGAGTTCAAAGATTCTTTCTTTGGTTGGAATTTCTTTCATAAATCATGTCTGAGATTCCAGTTTCAAATTGTACTACGTGTGGGAAAACCTGGTCCGGTTTGGACGCCCACACGGTTTGTTTTTTATGCAAAGAATTATGTTACCGGCGCAGTTCATGTGCCGAGTGTGTATCATGGGACTCGCTAGCGTGGGCGAATTATGCTCAGGCTAGACGAGCTCACCTTCTGCAGGCTTCTGACGACCCGATGATTTCGGAGGTCGACAGACGCGTGTTAGAGATTGCCCTTGTCAATGACATGGAAGCCAACGAAGACATTGTTGGCATTGGTTTAAATGTAGTTCATAGTAATCAAAACTCTCCCACCTCTGTAAATATTCCTCCTAGTGGGAAAGTTTTGAGTCTGAGAAAAACGCAGGTTTTAGACAGCCTTACATGTACAGGCCTGTCTATGGCAGCAGCCAGACCGGTTTCATTGACTACACCAACAAAGACTTCCCGTCCTAAACCTGCCACCTCTGAGCATTCTATTGTTCTCGCGGAACAAAGGAATGCAGTGGAGGCCCATGTTATATCGACCTCTCCTTTGTCTATTGGTTTACATTCCGCTACAGGTAAACGGAGTAAACGTCGCCGGGTGTCGATTTCTCCTTTACGTGTTAAAGAAAAACGTACGTCTAAATCAGCTTCGCGTACTATGGTCGGTCATTCGGTCCTTCCCTTCTCGGTTCAGATTGCGGATTTGGATTCTCCGACTTTGCTAGATCGAAATTCTTCACATCGTCGGGTTCATGTTTCTTCTCAACGCTCACGTACGCATCGAAGCCGTTCACGCTCTCGCTCTCCAGTTCAGATTGCTGTGTTCCCGCCTCGATCTATTACACCACATCCCTTGTTATCACATGTCGGTGGTTCTCCATCTCCTACTCGTAAATCTCGTTCACCGCTTCGTGATTCTCGCTTTACGGGTGATGGAGATACTACAGGTCGGCCTTCCCGTTCTACGGCTCACCGTTCACGTACTTCGACTCTACATTCTCCGGTGTCTCCAGTCCGTCTACCACGAATTGCGATATCGCCTTCGGATCTAGACCGTCACGTTCATCACTCCCGGACTCCCTTCCTTGATCAGGTGGTCGTCCATAACGTGCCTACTTCTCGCCGGAGTCTTATTTCTCGTCCGACTTTGCCAGTCTCGTCGAGTTCAGATGACGAGTCTGATGATAATTCCACCTCTTCTGTAGAAAAGCCGGAATCTACGCATAACATGAATAATGCTGATAAAATGGAGGCGCTTTTGTCATTGTTACCGGACATGCCGCGGGCTTCCGTTGAGTTACCATCACATACGGAAGGTTCGACGGCGGCATATTTAGCTTCTACCCCTTCAACATCTACATTTCGTCCTTCGTGTGCGCCATCACCGGCCTGGAAGGATCTTTTAGTAAAGTTTGAGCGACAATTAGAGGACGACAACAAATTCCATAAACCTTTGTTGCGGCCTCGTTTTGACATACATGATGACGTATTGCCCAACAAACCACCTAAACGAGATCGGGATTTGAGTAACATTTCTAAGGTGTCCCCGTCGACACCTTATTCGGTCCCTTCCAAAGCTATGGGTAATGTTATGGAAATGCTGCAGGAAATACAACGTGCTTCATCCACCGCAGATTGGTTTCTGTTAGCGACGTCTCGTATTGCCTTGGACCCTACCTTACTTCGTGATGATGGGTCAGCCTGCTTGTCTCCGGGCCGTGTAGCTTATTTGCGTGGATTTTTGGACACGCTCATACAGACTAATCGTCGAGTCATCCATGCTGGTTCGTTTTCCTACGTTTCGCTTCTTAAGGCTCAACGAGATTCCTTACTTAAAGTACTCAAACCGGATGTTCCTTTGTTGGTTAAAAATCAACTAATTCATCAACCTTTGGCATCTAAGTTCATCTTCAACGAGGCCATTGAGTCGGTTATGCCTTCAGTTCGGGAAGAACGGACATCTCGCCTTATTGCTGCAGTAGCTCGTCGTCCGGGTGTCGCCACTGACCGTAAGTCTAGACTGGGTCGTACTTCTTCTTCTACTACCACTCAACAAGAAGCGGCCCCTCGGAGTAATTTTCGCGGAATTGACAGACCTCCACAAGGTCGTGGACGTCGTTCCTTTCGGGGTAAATCTACCAAACGAAGTGGACGTCCCAGTAAATGACTATCCCGTGCCTGTTCATCCCGTAGATTTTCAACTTCCTGCCTTCCGCTCATTCTCTCATCAGGTCGTGGGCGGGCGTCTACAAGTCTTCCACGAGAATTGGCGGCTCATCACCAACGACGTCTGGATTATCAAAGTTTTAAAAGAAGGTTTTCTTTTCAATTTCCAGTCTTTGCCCAAACTCATCGTTTGGCCTCGTCCCTCTCGTCTGCCAGTTCCTGTAGATCATTTACAGACGCTCCTATCTTCGGTCACTACGCTCATGGACAAGGGAGCAGTAAGAGAATTACCACGGGCCGAAGACAGTGTGGGGTTTTACAGCCACGTCTTTCTGGTTCCAAAGAAGGACTCAGACCAGATGCGCATGGTGATCGACTTAAAGGTTTTGAACAAGCTTCACCTCATCTCTCCACCTCATTTCAAGATGCCTTCTGTGACATCGATTCGGGCCCGTGTACATCTCCAGGATTGGCTGGCCTCAATCGATCTCCAGGATGCGTATCTTCACATTCCAATTCATCCACGCCATCGCCGTTACCTACGCTTCATGATCAACGATCGACGCTTCGAATGGCAGGTTCTCCCTTTCGGGGTCAACATCGCTCCTTGGTTATTTACCCGGATTACCACTCCGGTTATGGTTTTTCTTCACTTACGAGGGATTCAGATAGAAGTCTACATCGACGACATACTTCTGTGGGCGGCGGACGAATCCCTTCTCAACGCCCAGGTCCGGTTCACGTTACTGGTGTTACGTCACCTGGGGTTCATACCTCACCCTCTCAAGTCAGAGTTAGTTCCGGCACAGGTTCGCCGTTACATCGGAGCAGTTTTCAATACACGACTACAACTGGTGTATCCGCCAGAGGACCGTTGGGACAAAATTCAACTACTAATTCGAAAGTTTTTGTCATCAACGTCACAGACTCGGCAGCAGTGGCAAAGTCTGGTGGGTTTGCTGACTTCCACACAGGGTCTTACTCATTACGGCCGTCTTCAAGTTCGACCTCTACAGTATCATCTGTACCCCTTTCTTCTGACGCCATCCCTAAATCCTGCGGTTCCGGTTTTGACGTCTCTACATCCACATCTGATTTGGTGGCAGTCCCGCCTCAACGTCATGCAGGGAGTTCCATTCCGTTTTCCGGTTCCGGTTCACCATCTTTATACCGATGCTTCGGAGACCGGTTGGGGTGCCCATCTGGACGACTTGGAAGTGTCCGGCAGATGGTCGACTTTGGATGCCAAACTTCACATCAACCTCCTGGAGATGAAGGCTGTCATTTTAGCGGTTCGACATTGGAGTGTACACCTCACGAACTCGTCTATTCTCATCGCGACGGACAACTCCACGGTTATTGCCCACATCAACAAGATGGGTACCACCCGATCTCTATCAATGTTTCATCTGGTGTGGAATCTGTACGACTGGGCGCGCAGTCATCATTGTCACATCCATGCTCGCCATGTTCCTGGTCGTCTCAATGTTTTAGCGGACAGCTTGTCCAGGCCGGACACCGTCCTTCAGACAGAGTGGCAACTTCATCGAGAGGTGTTCAAGCAAATTTGCAACATTTGGGAACCACCTTTGATCGATTTGTTTGCGACAAGGAACAACGCCCAGTTAGCCCTGTTCGTCAGTCCGATTCTGGACCCTCAAGCCTTCGCCATCGACGCTCTATCTATCAACTGGGACAACTTCCTAGCTTATGCCTACCCACCAATGGCCCTGATTCTGGAGGTTCTTCAAAAGATCTCTCAACACGACTGCATCATTCTGCTAGTAGTTCCGTGGTGGCCTCGTCGACAGTGGTTTCCGATCCTGGTTCCGCTCCTCACTGCCCCACCACGATGTCTCCCAGTTTGGCCCAGCCTGTTATGTCAACCGCACGGGATTCTCCATCACAACCCGCGGTGGCTCAACCTACACGTTTGCAGACTATCCAGAGTGCACTCTCTCTCCAAGGATTTTCAGCAGAGGTTGCACGGACGATGGTTTCAGCCAACCGATCCTCCACATCGCAGCTCTATCAGGCGAAATGGGCCTATTTTCGTCTCCTGGTGCCGACAACATGATGCCGATCCCAACACTGCCTCTGTTTCCCTAGTAGCGGACTTCCTCCTTCACCTCCACCGGGATAAGAAGTTTCAAATCACCACCATCGAGGGGTATCGATCTGCTTTGGCTAGGGTATTACGGCTTACTTCGGGTACTGACATTAGCCTTAATGATAACATATCTGCGCTAATTCGCGCCTTCGCCTTACAGTCGCGTCGTACTCGCCAACTGTTACCGAAGTGGGATATCGGTGTGGTTCTGTGTGCTCTGATTCATCCACCCTTTGAACCCTTGGGGTCCGCGTCTATTAAAGCTGTGTCTTATAAGACGGCCTTCTTGGCGGCGTTCGCTTTGGCCTCCAGAGTGTCTGAACTCCACGCTCTTGAAAGATCGTCCATGACCTGGACAGCGGATTGGTCCTGCATTTCTTTTCGGCCCATTCCTGAATTTATCGCCAAAAATGAATCTGTTCGTTCAGGTCCGTGCGCTCAACGCTCGTACTCCATTCCTGCGTTATCAGACTTTGTACATGGTCTTGAGAACGATCTTCTGCTATGTCCCGTTCGAGCCATACGTCACTATCTTACACGTACTGACTCCGTTCGCGGCTCTCGGCGCCTATTGTTTCTGTCTCTTCGCCCTTCTGCCAAGTGTGACATTACAAAAAATACCATTGCCGCATGGCTGAGTAAAACCATTAAGTGGTCTTATCAACTGGCCATTGAAGCCCCTCCACTGTTGTCTAACGCTTCTTCTCATGAGATCCGGGCCATAGCTTCATCTTGGCCGTTATGGAAGAACTTGTCCCTCCATGACATTGTCCAGTCTTGTGCCTGGACGACGAACTCCACGTTCACCAACTTCTATCTGAGAGATATGTCAGTTCACTCAGATAGTATGACCACACTTGGGCCTCTGGTAGCCGCCCAATTCGTGGTCAAGTAAAAAAATTCAAAAGGGGGGGGGGGGCGGCATTTTGGATCATCGCAGCAAATCAGACAACTTGCTGTATCATCTTCACCATTCATTACATGCTAGAAGGAAGAAATATGTCAGATGGCCAGCCAGGAATGCAGCAGCATTATAAAGGCCTGACACTATGGTGAGTAATAAAAACTTTACCTTAACAGCACTTTGCTTGTGTCTTTCAGAAACTGACTTCCTTCTAGATCTCTCAGCTGGGTCCCTGGCCAGTCTTCCCAAAAGAACACCTGCTCCAGGCCTAGGGTCAACATTAGTGATGCAAGTACAGAGGGTTGACGACGAGCTTCGGGATCCAGCGAACTTGCACGACAATTCCAGCGTGTTCTTCTCATCTCTCCTAGAATGGTGAATTGTCCTGAGGGTGCTTGTTACTGAGAGTGGTGTGGTCTTGGTGGCCCTCTAAGTTGGAGTGTCCCTCAGAATACTTATGGTCAGACCAAGTATCGCCCTGTATGTTCAAGGCTTGGGTTAGAGAGTACCATTGCAGTATCATACAGTGCCTACCAAGAGGACCTATCTAAGCGGCCGAAGGCACACGAGGAATAATCTTGGTTGGATTGCTGTACCACACCACGAGCACAGCTTCATGGATGGAGACAATCTGAAGATAAGTAAACTGTATCAGTTTCTCCAATTACTCTATGCAACTACGGCCAGAGTTAATTTGTAGAGTTAATGTCTCGATTTGATATCC
This sequence comes from Hanleya hanleyi, assembly GCA_036873755.1. Lineage (NCBI taxonomy): Eukaryota > Metazoa > Mollusca > Polyplacophora > Lepidopleurida > Hanleyidae > Hanleya > Hanleya hanleyi. Next base: position 89,038 of record JAVTVY010027100.1, read on the forward strand.
ATGTCTGTGTCAATCCAGCGATTACTAGTCTGCTATGGGAGTTACCACAAGGCCGAGATTCCCTCCTCCATATGTTGGTACTATGGCATAGAATTGAAACAGGTTTATTTGTGACATAAAAAGTAAACATTTATAAACAATGTTTCTATTTATTAACAAATCAAACCTGTTTCAATTTGATTGTCCCTCCCTCCGTCCCCTCATGCCGGCCTCAAACACTACTGGTCTCGGTTATTATTATGAGAAAAGAGGACGATAATGGTTTGTGCAGACCCTTTATAGTAATCCTGCTGGAGTGGATGGGAGTTCCCCTGGCGGACTATTCTCCGCAAGGGGAGCTAACTTTTGAGTTTAACTTCCGTTTTCTACGTTGTATATCTTCCTGACGGAGATTAATTAGGCATAGAATTGAAACAGGTTTGATTTGTTAATAAATAGAAACATTGTTTATAAATGTTTACTATTTGTCACCAACTGCTTGTTCAACACTCATGGCCCTTTTTAAATACCCCCCAGTCCACTTCATCAGCACTTTATTCGGTTCTTTTTGTAAAATTTTATGTACTGGATCTTGTCCTATTTCAAATGTAACCATTTTTAATTGTTTTGAAAAGGCATATATCACTGAAACCAGATGACAATACATGTATGTATTTTTTAGCTCGCATGACAGGGGTTATTCTTGACAAAAAAATTTCATCTACTCAATTTCTGAATTCAATAAAACTAAATAATGCCTAAAACTCAATTTTTCCCGATTTTCATCGAATGAAGTATGAAAACTCAATTTTCCCCAATTTTCATCGAATGAAGTGCGAAAACTCAATTTTTAGTGCCTTTTCATCTTAGAAATAGGAAGAATCGATCATTCAGTAGTTTTAGTCCGAGCTTAATGCAGGTGTCCAGCAAACCACTCCCGCGGTTTGGTGGGACTACTGGAATTTACACATGAATGCCTGCATAAACAATGGAATCCCACCAAGCCCCACCCCCAGAAAGATTAGGACCCCCCCTCCCCCTCTTGGGAGAAGAAACTGACAAATCATTATTCTTAAGTAATGATGAAATCCACCGCAACCCCAATGACCGTGTTGAGTAATTAATCATGTCATTATCTCGATCCCCTCCCTACTGCTCCTATCATACCATACACAGACCTGCTGCCACGTCCACGAGTCCAAATTTCTTTATATTTTCTGGTATTTTGAATGGTCCCCATTTACTTCTCGATTATAAATAAATACATCAATTCGGTATTCCAGCGCAACCAAACCACCACCAGTGAGGCCCACTAAAGAAAAATGATTCTTTATCATCCAAGCGCGCATCACATAAAAACACAAAAATGTACAAAATTGTAATACCCCCAAAAAAAAGAGATTGTGTACGGGCGTTTCAGAGGTATATTTCTTCCAGTGTAAATCTAAATGATGAAAAATTCTTCTGTGCTTGAAAACAGCTGATGCATACACAGGTTTGCAGTATGCATCTCAAATGTCAGTTGTATGGCCAGCATTTTGGTTGGCTTTCAGAAAAATGAAAATAAAATGCGCCCTCCATCACGTTTTTTTCACCCCTCTACAACATTGTGTTGTTGTTGTTGCGCAGCAATACCGAACCGACGTGTTGTGAAAATCAAAGTTCTTGTCTCGCATTTTCGATTACATAATCTATTACAAAATCTATTCATGGAGACACTTTACATTTCTTGACATTTGGCAGCTCTACATATATCATCCCGCCTACTTTCACTTTCAGCGACGTGCAAATGCCTGCGTCTGACTCTCCCCATTTACTGGAGTTTATTATTGATCATCGACGAGGAGTCAACTGTATGAATGTCTCCATGCATAGATCTTTATTCAGTTCTTTATTTTTCTAAGTTCAGTTTTTCAGCATTTTAAATCCCAATCCTTGACATTTCACCTGTACATTCACATCAACTCTGGAACGATATGTTCGCAACCGCAGCACCTCCATCAGTCTCAGACGAGTTCTTCTGTCTGTGGTATTCATGGCGGGAACTATCGTTGATAAGGTAAACACCACATGACCACACCACACCCTGGTACCCGGAGTCGGAAATCGCCAACCCCAGTTTCCCCTCATAAAGAAATACAGGCGAGGGTTCCCCACATACACCGCGTGCAAAGTGGAACAAAACGTATGCTGTGCGTATAACAACAACAACGCACACATCGCTCTTCTGCCACGCGAGTGCAGTCTTTTCTTTCTTCTCGCGAGCTGTATTATCTTTGCATTTCGTTACAGAAACTCAATTTTATTGAAGGAAACTCAATTTTTTCGCGGGCCTACGGCGCGCGAATGTCCGAAAAATAAAATACTCAATTTTTTCATGGATAACTCAATTTCCAAAAAAACATCAAAACTCAATTCTTATTTGTTTTTCATCTGGGTTACCCCGATGAAAAACTGTCAAGAAAAACCCATCTTCATTTTATCCAGCCAATTTCTACGTTCCCACTTCGAACATGCCTTGATTTATCTGGACCCCTTCAATGTTCAAATAACTTATAAATAGACACGAGACGTCACTGACATCGAAAGCATTTGAAATTCGAAATGGGTCGCACAAGAGTGTTATTGATTGGCTGACCTAAATTGTGGGCACCTTATTAGGAGGAAAGACGCCGCTATAGAGGATGATGTCACTCTACGTGACTTCACTGACCTTCACTCGCAATCGATGTGTACGTTCTGATTGGTTCTTCTGCCGTTAGAAGGTGAAATTTACACCTCGGATTGAACACTGAAGGGGTCAGATAAATCAAGGCAGGTTCGAAGTGGGAACGTAGAAATTGGCTGGATAAAATGAAGATGGAAAAACCCCTGCATGAGTGTCTTTATTACTGAAATTCCTAACATAATACCACTTCATATGTCTGTTGATCATTACCTCATAATTCTTGACAGTAAGCCAGTGTGTTATATTTCCTAGGAAATCCAGCGTGACAAGGGAACATTGATGGGTAAAATAATCCGACCCATGAGAATAGTGAATCCAGAGCAGGATGAGTATGCTGGACTGGTGCAGGTCGGAGTAGAAGGTACAGTCAATCAAACTATGCAGGTTTGATTATGTAGACCTGGTAGATGGACGTGATCACTAATTGCTGTTCTTACTCTTAGACATTTGGTCTCCCAAGGCCAAGTAATTTGATAGCATCATAGTTATACCAGTCTCTATCTGATCATCTATTCTAGAGGTTTACATCATTATTTTGAGGTTGTTTCATAAACATTGAAATTTTGGACACTTTTTTTACTCAATTTTATTCTAAAGTATCAACAAAATCCTTTTGCTTGATCTCACTAAATTGCTAAGATAGGCATTATGTGTGTTAATTCATTTTTTCAACATCATGGCAGCAAGCCTGTTTGCTGTGACATTAATAGACTTGACGTCATCGTGGCTCCACAATAACACTGTAGGTATTGGTGAATTTCGTCGATTCCAAGCACATTTTCATGAAATTAGGGAATAAAATTACTGTAACGGAGTTTATATTCTGTGTGAAATTTCAATGCTGTAGGACAATATCAGAGAAAATATCTGAGGAAACATCCCGAATAGGTCATCTGATACAGTCCTATTGCCCTGTTTATTATACTTCGCCATACATTTATATTTCAGACGAACCAAAGACGACGTACACATATGGGATCACCAGTTTAGCCGACAAGCGTGACTTCCTCCAACAGGGAGATGTTGTGAAATTCCAGCTAGCCACTGTCAAGACAACATGCAAGACTAGGGCAGTCAACATCGCAGCCATGAGGAAATACATCCGGGCTAGGGTGGACTCGGTGAAAGGACAGGTATGTGCAATAATTTATATGTCCAGACGACCAGTCACTCGGTCAATACTTGGATGGGTGACCGGATGCTGTACTGGCTGGGCTGACCAGTGTCCAGGGTAATAGGAACTGTGAGCACTCTAGTGTTCTGGCACATGTATGCAGGGATTCATAGAAGTCCAAATTTTACGAACCGAAATCCGGAAAATTGAGTTTTTTTTACTGGCAAATTGAGTTAAAATAAAATTTATCGGCATTTTTTCTCCCTAAAGTTGAGTATATAAATTTTTTACAAACCAGGGTCATTTTTTCTCCCAAAGTTGAGTATAAATATATTTTTTTACAAACCAGGGTAAAAGCTACCTTCTATGAACCTTGTCTTCTGTTACCAATTCATGTATTTTTAACCTTTTGTGTAATTAAAATCATTTCGTGTCGCTGATTGCGTTTACTCATTTCCAAAAGTATGTTGTCAGAAAGAAACGATGAAAAACAAAATCATACTGGTTTATAAAATAGTTACACGGTGATTGTATTGGATTACACAAATAATAGGAGTCTTGATGATGATATTGTTTTGATAGAATATTGTTAACAAAATAAAGGGAAAAAAACGACACACTTCAAAAACGCTTGCAAGCAAGATTTTAAAATCCTTATCGTAAATTTGTCCTGAAATCTGTCAACTTTTACGAGTTTGGGCTCTCCTAATGCCAGGTATCAGCACTTATATACAGGGTCTCACAGCGTCCTTCAAAAGAACTATTCTAAAAAATCAAATACATCAATATTTGGAATAAATCAATTGTGTTTTGCCACAAAGTCAAATATTCTGATGAATTTGACTTTGTGTTGAGATCACTCTTGAGAAGGTCATATTGTACTACATGTAAACACAATCTAAACACCATAAACATTTCTTACTATTTTTTGTTAATTTTTCAAATTGACAAATTTACAGAAAATCAAATTATATTGGCCTCAACAAATTTCTCAGTTGTTGTTGTTGTTGTTGCGGGATTCGTGTGTGTTTCTGCAACATCGTCGGGACTCCTCTACAGATTCAACTGCAGCCTGACTCTCACTTCCCACTTTTTCAGCAGGGTCAGTGTTTATTTGACAACAGGCTGCAGAAAAAAGCTTGAATGATGCTGTGTTCAGATCGTTTTGAACACTTTGCAAATGTCACACACGAGGTGAAGCCGACTAAGAAATAGTGTGGAGCGTATGATGCGGAGATGCCCGAGATAAAAATACCCACGGGGTAATTCAACGCACAGCTTGGACATTTTCTGACAAATTTTTCAAGACAATTGGCAGTCTGCCATAAGCTATAGACGTTGTGATCGATGGTCCATTTTTCAACACTTTGTTTGCAAATGCAGCTACATGCACGCTGTGCACCTGCCGATCAAAATTTACGTGCACCGTGGAAAAAATACATGCATTTGTGCATGTGTGCACTGCTAATTTCGAGCCTTGAATTGAGTATAAATATTTTGGTGAAAAATATTGAATTTTTACTCAAAAAAATTGAGTTTTGAACTGAAAAATTGAGTTTTCAAACTCAATCTACGAACCGAAATTCGGTACATAGAACTGACGTGAATGAATCCCTGGTATGCACCATTGTGATATGACTGAAACAAGGTTAAACCTGACGTTAAACCCTACTACTCACTCACTCACTCCAGACAATAATTTCATCTTCCAGGCTCATATTTATTCAATCGCAGAAACTGCAACATTAAATGCTGATGTCTGAAAATATTATTCATATATCCAGATTTTTTGGTGCAAATACTTTCACGGTGTGGTTGGTGCACAATTGGATAACAACACAAAATATTAGCGAGTCTCAGTTTTTACCCCTCGGCCATTTTGGCCTCGGGGTATTGTCGTTGCCATGTACGTCCGTCCGTCCGTCCGTTAACGCATTTTAGGCAAACCGCTTGAGATACAACCACCAAATTTTCAACACTTATTTATCTAGTGCTAAGTCAGACGCCTATTGAAAGTGGCCTCCCTCGACCCATATTTTACAGAGTTCTGCCCCTTTACAGATATACTAATTTCTATTTCTGTCATATATGCCTGAATGTAACCAACTATATCTGCAGAACTGTGTTCGGTATAGCTACTATATTTTGGAAACTTGTTTATATTGTGTTCTACAAGCCAACAAAGGATTACTCACCTCGGATTATGGAGTTATGCCCCTTTCGGATGTAATAATCTCCGATTTTGTTATCTGTAGTTGAATGTACAAGTTATATCTGCAGATCCGTGTTCGGTACAGCCTATTCGTCTTGGTTCTTATTTTACATTAGTGCTAAGTCAGACGCCTATCGAAAGTGGCCCATACTTTACAGAGTTATGCCCCTTTACTGATCTATTAATTTCTATTTCTGTCCTATATGCCTGAATGTAACCAACTATATCTGCAGAACTGTGTTCGGTATAGCTACTATATTTTGGAAACTTATTTATATTGTATTCTACAAGCCAAAAAAGGATTACTCGCCTCAGCTTATGGAGTTATGCCCCTTTCGGATGTAATAATCTCCAATTTTGTTATATGTAGCTGAATGTACAAGTTAAATCTGCAGATCCATGTTCGGTACAGCGTATTCGTCTCGGTTCTTATTTTACAGAGTGCTAAGTCAGACGCCTATCGAAAGTGACTCCCCTCGACCCATATTTTACAGAGTTATGCCCCTTTACAGATATATAATTTTTCTATTTCTGTCCTATATGCCTGAATGTAACCAACTACCGGTATATCTTGATCATCCCACATAGAACTATCTCTTCCCCAATTCACACTACACATGGGTCACAATCACTTGGGGAAAGCCAAGGGGTTTTGATTAGATCAATCTCATGTTCATTATGATTGAGAGTTACTGAACTATTACAGACCTTTGTTAAAGGTGCCATTCCAAGGAGGTGAAATAAAATCCATACAGAATTACCTAATATTCGAATGACTCCTGAAACAGCTCCCATGGGTGGAAAGTTCTTGAATTGTATATTTCCAATTTTCCAGGCCTTGAAACTGCAGATTTTTGTCTGTCAGTCATGGAAAGTCCTTGAATTTTAGCCTGTATTTTGTTTTTGGTTACATTATTGTATGCCGTTCGTGAGCATTCATCTGTTGAAAATTAAAAACATATCTGCATATCTGATTTAGGTCCTTGGACGTCCTGGGAAAATATTATTGAGAATCCTGTGAAACATATTGAAAAATAACATATTGGTACTGTCATTTCTTTGCAGTTCGGCTTCATAAATTATGAGCAGGAGGAAGGGAAGAAATTGTTTTTCCACATGACAGAGGTGCATGACGGAGCGGATATCCAAACCGGAGATGAAGTGGAGTTTGTTGTCGTTCAGAACCAAAGAAATGGCAAATACTCAGCTTGCAGTCTAAGGAAAATTACGTATGTATACCATTGCAATGACTATTCTCCCTAGAGTTATGGCCCTTTATGTTCAACATCCGTGTAACAGCTTTGAAAATTACATAGATGTTTGGCAACGATTTGGTGTAAGACTCACGAAATATAATTGACAAAAGATCTGCTGCAAGTTGTATTGTCAGTCTTTTGCCCAGGATATTACCTTTTCAATGGGAGGTCTTACACCAAAGCCTTGCCAGATGTTTAGTTCCTTGTAGATTTTTTAATACTCTCTGTGAGTTATGTCCCTTCGTTGACCACTTCAATATATGCTTCAGGACTTTGTTGCCTGGGCTGTATCTCCCTCAATAGTTGCTGAAGAAGTTTTCATAATAAATGATAAGCATTATGTAGGTCTGCATTGTCCTGCTTTTCACCTTTTTTGCTGATTCCCAACAGTTTTATGCCCCTTTATCATTCATATCAATGTATGTTTATCCATCCCATATCTGAGTTACTGTTTGATGACACCTTCAAAATTTAGAATGGAAGATACTTAGTATCTTGCTAATGTGCACTGTTAGGATTTTTAACCGTTTTGGTTTTGCTCCTTTATCGTCAACATCATGATATAGCTTGTCTGGACCACATCTCCATTACAATTTGATAGACAACTTGCGTGGAAGATATCTTTCTTAGTATCGTATAATGCATTGTTTCCCCCTTAATAATTGCAGAAGAAAGCGGAAATTTTGTAAGTTGATGCTTAGTATCATGTAGTTGTGCACAGTCTGGTTAGTTACCTGTTTTGATGATTTCTTCAGAGATATGGTCCATTATCATCAATATCAATCTAGGCTATTGTACATTCTTGTCCGGATTGTAACTCCCTGACTACTTGGTGAAGAATATTGTCCAAGTTTGGTCATTGACCGACCCTGAAGGCCATGTTTTCAAAGGGAGATCATCCAGATCACGGACAGGGAGAGATTCACACTCTTATCAATGGAGAAAAAAAATTCTTGTTGTTCCTCTTTGTAGTTATTCACAGTTTGACTTCATATTTGACTGATGATGCAATACTACCGATTCTTACTGCAGGGACAGACAACGACCAGAGCGCTTGCTGAGTCGGCTGAAAAGTATCAACGAGGATTCACTCGGGCCAAAGATCACGGTGTTACGACAGCCAAAAGGACCAGACGGAACAGGGGGCTTCAGTCAACCACGAGCGCTGTGGAACCCTTCATCCTAGGGATTTTAATATATGCTGCAAATCCTCTATTCTGTCGTCTGTTGCTTTATAGCCCTGTGTTATGAAATTGACAGAGTTGCTCATGTTCAGCATTTAATACTAAACAGGGCATTTGGAACTGGTCTATTTCAGATGGTGGTTAATGTGACAGTGACAAGCTCTTGTTTATAACCTCAACTATGAGTCCTCCAGACCATATGATATGATTTATCACCTGCCGGTACACCAGGATTTACAACAGTGCATGCATGTACTATGTTACCTTGGTCATTGGGATTGGGATACCAAGAGTAATAAGGACTACCTTGATAAACCAATTGTGACAGCAAGCAAGTACCCAACAACATAAGATAATAAAAAAATACATAAAAACTTAAAGACAAATAGTTCAATGGAAAGCACAAACCAAAAATGTTCAGATGATGTATAAAATTACAATACCTCTCACAAAATACAGAGGAAGTCAATTTTACAAAAATATATATATATATTTACTCAATTTACTTCGAATTACTGTACATTACATAGAGAAGCCTACAGTTATGTTCTATGCCAGCTACATCTTCCATATTTCATTTAATGAATATGCATTTCTGGGGAAAAAAACTGGATTGGAGGTAAAGAATGACACAGTATTATCAATGTATGTGTTGTCATCTACCATGTCTACTTTGCCGCAGTCAAAGCAGTATCATGATTATTGCTTTGTTAACTGAATAGACAAAAAAAAATATCATTAGTTCAGGCTCATTTCATTTGTCAGCCTCAGTCCTGTCCATGTCATATTAGTCTTGCAGACCATGAAAACATTTTAATTAGTATATACCTTATTTGAATGAACAATATCCCAGTGGAATCAAGTCAACTTTAATATTTCTTAACATTTAAGTACAAGTTTCTGTGGCAAATTAATAATTTTTTTTTTTTTTTTTTTTTTCAAAAGTTCTTAATTGTCTCGGCAATTGCAGATATACTTGTTGTGAAGTTTTTGTACAGTTTTTTCATGTGATTGGTTTGATTAGGTTGACGGTGGGTGAGGGGTTGTTTTGGGAGTGAGCAAAACTATTCACCTAGACCTTGTCTTGCCCATGAGTTCTCCAGATTTTGTATAAAATTGTTTTTCAGGGAAACTGCTCCCGAATCTGGAGTAACACTTAAGGTGTTAATGAAGTGAGTTAAATTATTGTTGTGACAGAGTATTTTGAAAAGTGTATGCCTGAAGATAATGGCATTATTGCAGCTGGTTCCTTGTTTAAATGTTGAATAGTGAGAGTGCAAGCATGAAACCGAACGATAAAGTGAAAGTGAAAACCTTACCATTTTACTTTGTCGAATTTCAATTTGGTCAATCTGAATTACACAGTATGGAAGAGACTTTCGAAAGAGAAGTGACTTATGGAAAAAGAAATGTTACCACACAAATATTGGTAAGGACGATTTTATTTTTAGTCAGATAGTTAACAATGAATTTCAAACAATTTTCCAAATTAATTATTACGTACCAGTTGGGAAATAGTTTAAAATCGATTGACAACTACTTGACTGAAAATTAATCACCCTTACCAATATTTGTATGGTAACCTTTCTTTTTCTCTATGTTGCTGGAAGTTATTCCATATTGGGCAAAATTTAGATACATCGAAAGAGTTTACTGATAAAGGTATCCACTTTTTTGAGGGGTTTCATGCTTGCGTGCTCAGCATTTAATATTCACAGGAGTTCAGGAAATAATTTCACTGCACGAGCAATGTCATTATCCATGTGTTTACGCTATTCTGCATTTTCCAAAATACTCGGTAAGATCACCACCACTCCAATTCACTAACTCAAGCTCGCCATAACCAGCAGACCCAATGTCTACTATTCATGTGCTTACTTATAGTACTGTAAATACTGTTCCATTGTGAGTGGTAAAGTGTCATATCCTTTCAGGAGGACCATCTGGGTCGCAAAAATTTTGTGTGATACATGTAGACTTATCCATCATGTAAAGACAAACTGAATTTACATGTCAAACAATCTGACGGCTCAGCTGTACATTGTTCATGTTGTTCATTCAGTGTCAAATGCAGCTGGTCTGTCTTGTCATCTTTGAAGAATACAGTATGTTGTACAGTCAGTCAGCGGATCAACTTACAGAAGTTATAAATTATAACTTCACAGAGTGTAATCACCTCTGTTAATTCATTTAATACAGTCCACAATGTTGAACAAACTTTATGCCTTCAAGTGCATATTATACATTCATAAAACTACATAAATGTGAGATTTTAACCTAGATACATGTATTATATATATATCAACTTAAATTCTTGAATCCCATATTTTTTCCTCGATAATGTATAATTTTCCTGGAAATCCAAAACATTAAGTTTGATTTACAGGGAATAAGGTTCTGTAGTCACACTCGTTTTTGAAGAGCTGCACTCATTTTTGTTTACTGTACAAATTGGCATCTATAAGCTAATAAATTTATAAGTTGGAATGTTGATGTAACATTTATGGCCCAGTGCAATCGTCTGAAGATAACCTACTCCTCTTGGCATCAGAAGATCATGTTTTCATCCCTCTGATCAACTTTTTGTGACATTTCCCTCTACAAACATGTTTTGGTCAATAGGCACTATAACTTAACTTCTCTGAGTTATTGATATATGTAGTTTATAGTTTATAACTTGACTAGGTTATATTTATTCTTACTTCTGTAAGTTGATCCCTTGACTGTTATATGACCGACCCTTCCAAAGCTGTGATATTGGGGTATTCTAATATCTGTTGAGGTATTTTGAAGACCATCTTTGGGAGGTTCTGTAGTAATACTCATTACTGCAAGACCAAGAACAGAAAATTGATTACCTACACAGATCAAACAAAGTACTTGATAATTCCAGCTTTGTCTCTGTCTGAATTTAAACGTTGAAGTGCTTTAATTTATAGAGATGTGCAATGTCATGCTGTGGTAATTGATTATGAGTACCCAATGTTGAACACCCTTTACTGTCTGCTTTGTGCTTAGCATGCACATCTACTTTACTCTGTTGATTGAGCCCATTAAATGTATTTTTTGTGGTATACAGAGATAAAGATGTTTTTACTGGATCGACTCCACAAGAGAGTTATGTGGAGAGAAGCAAGGTTTTACTTTCATCATTGTCTTAGTTTGTGTTTGGTTTTTTTGGCACTCCTCCTTTTCCTTAACTTTTGCAAATGTGTTGGTGCTTCCGTAAAAAAAAACACGAAACAAAACAGAAGTTTAATGTCAGGAGAGGTTTTTAAGTACTATTTTTGATATTTGGGTACATATTTGCTAACATGTACTGCCGCCATACATACCATGTTTGTGTGTTTGTATGTAACTGTAATCCGATGGATCCCTTAACCCAGGGTGTTGTATAACAGCTCGGAACTGAAAACCTGAAATTCGAAATGTGCTTGCGAGAGGTGTGTATGTGGCTCCAGTGTGTGTGGTATCAAATAGCGTGGCATATACATATATTGTAATGGACCCCTTTGGAATTGGTAGATGTCCATAATTCTGACTCCGGTCATTGTTAGCCTGTCACTAGAACGGTTGAAAAAATACTAAAGTTCAACAGGAGTGGCCATGATTATTAAACATGATTTGGGACTTGGCAGAATAATGTATCAATGCCAATCATTTACCAAACATCATTTGGATCTCGTCACACCTGTTGACCATCCCTGTTTGTGTTGAAATCAATAGAGACAAAGACCATACTGGAATAATTATAGGAAAAGGTAATGTGTATTCCAACTGTACTCTTAGCATAATAAGATCTAAATATGCAGGGAAATTCAATGTTTTAACGTTTCTGGTAAATGCCTTGTCTGATGTACTGCCTCTGCGCCTTGAAATTTAGATGGTTTCAGAGAATTTCAATACTGTACCATTACCATAGTTGTCGAACTGAGATTTTTCTCATAGGAACACACAATTCTCACAAGTCAAGTTCTGGCGGTAGTGGGTCTGACATCTGGAAACAGATTGAGCTGGAGATGTGTGGAAAGACTATTTGGCAAAGTACAGCATTTGTATAGCAGTTTGAGCTGTAAATGTCACCTGATTTTGTATGCTCTTGGGGAAAGCTCCAGCCATTTTCATTTGTCCACTGTCAAAATGTGTGGATTAATTGTACATGTTCAAATGTCCTTAACTATGATTTAAGTACATGAAAAAAAAATATGCTTACAGCATAATATGTCTTATTTTAAGCTAACATCTAGCTATCGGTTTGAAATACAAGTTTTATGTTGACCGTTCGCTGGTCACTATTTTATTTTCAACTTTAAACGGTGGAACCGATTAGATTTGAGCTTTGTAATGTAGACCTGACCTCGTACTGCACAGTTTGTGCACATATTTTTCAAGTGTCCAGTGTGACCAGTTCTGTTAGGGAGTTTTCAAGACACGGTCTGTCTACATGGTTTATGTAGCTATGCCTAGTTTTGCGGTGTCCAGTAGATGTGAATATAGAAGGTAATATAGGAGTACATATACAAAATGAAATGGATTGATAATTACTGCCGTGATTCTTTCAAGATTTGGTGAATGAGTGCTCAATGTCATGAATGCTCAGCGCTTGTGAGTAGACACTTGGTCCATCAGCTTTGGCCTATCAGATTTAAAGCACAGCTGAACATGTTTGTGAAATACTTCTGCTGGGTTATCAAAAAGGACTTACAGTTGAAGAACTGAGTATGCTCCAATATCTCTTCATGATTTCACCATTTTACCAATTCATGGAATTGTTACTCCAGCTTTATAATACCATGGATACTGTATTCCTCATATGTGATATCGTATTTAAGAATGAACTATTCTCGCGAAATTCAGAGCTGTATTCTCATTTTGTGATATATACATTACGATTGCCCTACATCTAGATCTGGGCACAATGTTTAATTTGTGATGACTTTTTGTCCATAGCATGCATGCTTATGAAAATGTGATCTTCGTCGGGATTTCTCTCAATACTTTGTACATAGAATGGACATAAAGTATAAGCAGTCATTGCCCCCTACTCCCTGGTCAACTTTTGAGTTAATATCTGGCATCAATATTTTAAGGCGTTTGTGTTTACTGGTATGTATTACATCTGCCAACTTTCAGAGAGGACCCGGCAGTGCTTGGTCAGTTACTCATTGTTACACCTAGGCCTACTCGTGAAGATTTGTTATATGCAACTGTACGGGATCCCTGTCACTCCCATGGTTATCTCGACTGGACGATTTAAGAGGATATAGACAGATTAAGTTGAAGAGATTTCTGGTCAGTCTGTTTGTTGAAATGTCTTCAGCAAAGCAGCCACTGGATTTTCCCATGTGGAAAATAAAAGCACTGATGGTGAAGAATGTTTGTGTTTTGTTGTATTATTACCGATGTGGAGCGTAAAACAGTGGTGACAGAGTAGCATCGGGCACAGTCGTCAAGAGCAGCTTACTTTTTCTCAGAAATAACTGTGTGAAAATACCTAACACTTCCGTGCATTGTCTATCTGTCCAGCTGTCTGTCTGTCTGTTCATATTCGATACAGACATGATATATCTTCATTTGCACCTGGCGACGGGGCAGAAGCCTATTAAAAATGATATATCTTTACCTATTTTAGGAAGGTTAAATTCTATTTTTTGCAATATTTCTTGTATTATTATAGTTGGGGTCTCCAAATGACTGAAATATAGTTGAAAGCGACGTTAAATCATATTCGCTCACTCAATCACCCAAATTCATAGTACAAGGTCATTCACTTTTTATCTTGATATCTTTTTGAGAATTACAGCCAGGCTTCCCAATTCAATACCGGTACTATATATGCATCTGCCGATGATCCAGAAGTAAGTTGAAGATGACTTACCTTGACCCATCTTTTTTCAATGTCGGATTCTATTTATTACAATATTTCTTGAAGCGTTTTACGTACACTTAAAATTCATACCACATAAGCAACTGATAATGGACTAGACGTCTATCGAATATGACTGATCTTGTCCTAATTTATTGAGGTCAAATTCATGTTCCACATGCAGTTGATTGAGAACAGATCGGTTATCTTTTGGAGATGACCCCTCGATCTCTCTTCCTGGATCAAATTGCTGGTACATGATTTCAGTAAAGTATAAAGAGCAATACAGGAAAGCATTGTTATAGCTTCAGGAATTGTCAAGCTTCAACAGAACCTCTGTGCAAACCTTTTCCCCATTTGAATTGTGCCCTTGACAATGGCATTGTCCAAAATGTTTCATTTTTATACGCCCGCCAAAAGGCGGATGTATTATGTGATGGCGGTTTCCGTCCGTCCATCCCTCGTGTCCGGTCTATATCTGGAACAGTTCATAGGTCAATGGTCACTGTTGCCTTTTGGTGAGTGTATGATATGTTGCATACCAAATGTAGGTCAAAGGTCTTACGTTGGAATATTCAGAGTTGTCTCCCCTACATGTATATGGCATTTGTCCTGTGGAGATGTCTCCCATGTTTGATACATGTAAGAAACAGTTACATTTAGTTAAACAGTTGTGAAATAAAAGCCATAGATTTACTAATTTAACAGGGAGAGGAGTCCTTTATGTTTATTAACTCAAGAACAAAGGTTTACTTCATGACTTTCTTCACATTTTTCTTCCTTCATGAAAATTTTTCTCGCCTGAAAGAAATCCATTTGAAGGAAAACTAGGTCAAAGTTAGTGTGACCGAAAAATCCGGAAATCATTGAAAATTTCTCATTTTTGTGAGTGGATTCAATAGGGGGAAATCAATTGTCACATTCCAAACATTAGGTCAAGGTCAAAGGTCAGTGACCCCAAAATCGGGAAAATATTAAAAATAACTTTTTTTGTATCCGTAGATACATTAGAACACTGTATCACATACCAAAATGTAAGTCACGGTCAAAGTCAATGTGACCCCCAAATCATGAAATTGTTAAAAATCATGATTTTTGGTGTCCATTGATATATTAAGGGGAGACGATTTCTCATTTACCAAAAGGTCACTGTGACCCCAGAACCAAGAAATCTTTAAAAATTATTTTTTGTGTGTCATTAGATTATGCATCACATACCAAAAAGTAGTTCAAGACCGATGGTCAGGTCACTGTGACCCCCAAAATCATTGTTAAAAATCATGATTTTCTGTGTCCATAGAAAATCCATGGTTTTTTTATACATTGAGGGAAGACAATGTGTTGTGTACCAAAATTTAGATCAAGGTCACTGTGACCCCAAAATCAAGAAATCATATGCCTTTCGAAGACGAGGTCGTGTAATGCGATGTTGCGTTCTGTCCATTCACCCTTTAACATTTGTTGTACATGCCCCATCTCTAGTTTCAAGGTATGGATTGGTACCAAACGTTGGGTATACCTTACTCGCGTGGCAAAGAGGAGCCATATTCATTTTGAGATCAATTTGTCAAATGTCAAGTTCACAGTCCCCCAAAACTGAATCAAGTTTAGCTGAATATATATGTTACGTTGGAATATTCAGAGTTGTCCCCCTACATGTATATGGCATTTGTCCGGCTGTGGAGTTGTCTCTCATGTTTGATACATGTAAGAAACAGCTACATTTAGTTAAACTGTTGTGAAATAAAAACCATAGATTTACTAATTTAACGGGGAGAAGAGTCCTTTATGTTTATTAACTCAAGAACAAAGGTTTACTTCATTACTTTCTTCACATTTTTCTTCCTTCTTAAAAATTGTTCTCGCCTGAAAGAAATCCATTTGAAGGAAAACTACTACTTTCTTGTGTTCGACTATTGTCGATTTCAGTGTTGGATATGTGAGGCTCTTGTTTCAAGGTCACCTAGTTACCAAGAGTTAAGCCCATTTTAGTTTATCATTCAGTATAAGATGTGATATATATGTTACAGTCTCAGAACCACAAAATCGTAGACCTTTCTCTGGATTGCTAGCTACAAATTGGAATCAAGGCCATTAATCAACCTTGAAATTTGGACCAGTGTAATTCCAGATATACGGGCCCCTTAGGCTCTTGTTTATTATGCCTCCGCATAAACGATGGGAGGCATATAGCGTTTGGTCTGTCTGTCCGTCACTTTCCCTGTGTAATCAACTACTCCCACGGTTTTCTTCAGAAGCTTCTGAACATGGTTTGTTTAACAAGATGTGCTTGTATTTATGAGATGAAATATAATATTTTTTCATATTTATAATGTTTTGGACTTGACCGATTTTCTGCATCTATTCCAGATGGGTCATCACCATTTTTTTTTTTTTTTGGTAGAAAATAATTAGTTGATGCAAGGTGAAAAAAGGTGAACAGAAAGACCGAAAATTCGACTGAGGACACCTCATGGCTGCCATTTTGAAATTATCCATGATCCATTGCTCCTACGATTAAGCAAATAGTCTCAAACTGACGCCAATAAGATTCGCGGAAATAACAGTATATTTTAGCTCTGTTTTCTTTTCTTTTTTCCAGGGCTACGGTGAACAGTTTGGTTGGGGTGGGGGTCACCATGCCCCATCCCCTCCCCACTCCCAGGGTCGATAGGTTTAAATCACAACAATATACAGACAATGCCCAAATAAACCTGATTCTTCAGTAGAACGGATACTTTGACTATAGTTATACAGCACACTGTATAAAATGTGGTTAATAAGCTTTGTGCCCTCGCCGTTATCTTGCATTGATCATTTGTTGATTTGGTGCATCTATTTCTGCCGGTCGATTGTATTTTGGTGAGTTTAACAAGCATCTAATTGGCACTATGAACTGCGTCAGTAAAGGAAATCGAGTCTTTTATGTTCCATCGAGTTTACCTCAATCTCGGTAACCGACACATACTAATGCATCCACTCTCTAAAATAATTAGATTGTAATTCAATCTATCAGGCTGAAATTAGTGACCAATCTTGTATTGGATTGAAAATATTCAATCTAATAGATTGAAAACGATTAAGTGAATCTGTTGTGGACAGACAATTCAATCTACTGATTGAAATTTTCAATCTAATAAATGGAATATTCAAACGAATAGATAGGTCACTAATTCCAATCTGATAGATTGAATTTCCAATCTAATTATTTTAGAAAGCATGCACCGTAAGTAGTATATAAAGGTGATTACGAGTCGTATTGACCTACTTTTTTGTTCCCCCCGGGGGAGGATTGAGGAGGAACTTTTCGGGGGATTCCCCAGTGGGGGTTTCCCAGTAGGGGTTTCCCAATGACGATCACGTGATCAAGGCATGTCTACACTTGTTCTGGGTTGTATAGTTCTGCTATACGGAGGATGGGTACTAGTATTTCAAATAAATAAATTAATTAATTAATTTTAATTAATTACTTGTAGAATGGCGGTGTTTTTAGACGGTGCAAGGGAGCAAACGAAGCGGTGGGGACGTCACGGGGAGAAAAAAACTCTCACATTACCCTCAAAAAAACCTCTTAAGCCATATAATAGTAATAAACATAATCTATAGGTGTTGTACCATGTTAATAGGATCAGTCTAGCATCTGTACCACCCTAGGGTCGAGTGTTTATTGTCCCGTGTATCTCCGCAAAACGTAAACAAAGAAAATGGCGGCTCCAGGATGGTGTGGGGATGCCCTTTACATAGCACGGCGTCGACCGTAGCGCCATCTGCACACATTGACGCAAGGGAGACAACTCGTGTGGACCAACCATGTGGAAATAGCCGTGTTGGAGCTAGGGGAGTGACTACTGGTCCAGTGAGGTCGAGTGAGGTATCAAAGTAAAGCATTCGTGAAGGGGCATGTAATGGGCTGGGTGTGGGGTTGAAATCGCGTCATTCTGCGCATGCGCGGTGGCCCGAGGGTATGAAAATAGCCGTTTTGGAGCTAGCGAAGCCAATAATGGTCCAATGGCGTCGAGTGAGGTATCAAACTGAAGCTTATGTGAAGGGGCATCTGGCTGGACTAGTGGGTTGAACTAGCGTCATTCTGCGCATGCGCGGTGGCCGAAGGGTATGGAAATAGACGTTTTGGTATCTAGGGGAGCCAATAATGGACCAATGGGCTCGAGTGAGGTATCAAAGTGAAGCTTAGATGAAGGGGCATCTGACTGGACTAGCGGATTCGAAATAGCGTCATTCTGCGCATGCGCGGTGGCCCAAGGGTATGGAAATAGCCGTGTTGGGAGCTAGGGGAGTTACTACTGGTCCAATGGGATCGAATGAGGTATCAAAGTGAAGCTTAGGTGAAGGGGCATCTGACTGGACTAGCGGATTTGAAATAGCGTCATTCTGCGCATGCGCGGTGGCCCAAGGGTATGGAAATAGCCGTGCTGGGAGCTAGCGAAGCCAATAATGGTGCAATGAGATCGAGTGAGGTATCAAATTGAAGCTTAGGTGAAGGGGCATCTGACTGGACTAGCGGATTTGAAATAGCGTCATTCTGCGCATGCGCGGCGGCCGAAGGGTATGGAAATAGCCGTGTTGGGGCTAGGGGAGCCACTAATGGTCCAATGGGATCGAGTGAGGTATTAAAGTGAAGCATTCGTGAAGGGGCATCTGATGGGTTGGGTGTGCGGTAGGAATATCATTATGCGCATGCGCAGATGCAATGCGGAGCTCTCGTCCAATCAGAAGCGAGTATTTCAATTTCGTCACAGAGCTGTCAGCCAATCAGAAGCGAGTATTTTGACCCGGTGCATTATGGGCCATATCCAAGATGGCGGCACGTATGTTCAAGATGGCGGCACATCCGGTGTCGAAAACTGGCCATTTCGTCGGGATGTGGTCACCTAGTGTCGAAAACTGGACCTTGTATGGGTCCTGCTAGACGTTTTGGAGCTAGGGGAGCCCCTAATGGGCCGATGGAGTTGTATGAGGTATCAAAGTGAAGTATATTTCAAGCATGGGTGGGTGCATGTAAAATTTTTCCTGAAAAAATACGGAACACGGACTTGATCCTAAATTACGCAAAAATGCCTATATGAGGTATGGGGAGTATAGGGCCATCCTGGGAAACGTACTTCTATACATTTGCGGTAAGGTTGTTTGGATTTGTTTTACTCGTCTCGTCATTTAGAACATGTTATGAAGTGTCCCCGTGCGAATCGGTGAAATTTTTGAAAAAGTACGATATAGCCCCATATAGACATATATATATAAATATATATTCCCATACTGAGGGTATAGGATCAATGTTTGTCCCACTGGGAAACGTGCTTCTATATATTTGCGGTAGGGTTGTTTGGATTTGTTTTTCACGTCTCGTCAAGGCAAACACCATAGGAAGTGTCCCCGTGCGAATCGGTGAAATTTTTGAAAAAAGTCACCGAGGCCTGGGTAGGCCCATAGGCCTATACTGCATGGCTATGGGTGTATAGGTCCATACGGGGTGGACATGTTGGAGTCTAGGTGAGTCCCTAATGCTCCTATGAGGTCGAGTGAGGTCTTTTTTTTTAAGCTCTCGTGGAGGAGCACTTGACTACACTAATGGTTCGTCCGTGTTCAATAGTCTGCGCATGCGCAGCCTGGCCCGTAGTATAGAAAACAGGCATTTTGGGTGCTATGTAGGGGTGTGTTTGTGATAGAGATGGGCTATTCACGGTTCGAATGGGTCGTGTGAGGCAGCAATGCGAAGCTTGTGTGGGGTAGAGTCAGAATGGTGTGTTTTTGAATGCATGTCGCGTTAATCTGCGCATGCGCAGTTGGTTGTAGTAAGTAAAGTGGCCATTTTGGGGTAGTGAAGGATGTTATTTGGTGTAGAGATGGACCATCTTTGGTCCGAATGTGTCTAGGAAAGTGTCATGTTGTAGCTCTCGGGGTGTAGACCCCGATTTGGGGTATGTTCCCGTCATCTGTGACGTCATCGGTGACGTCATCGGTACGAGTAGTAGCGAAAGTGGCCATTTTCGGGCAGTACATGAAGGTATTTGGGGTCGAGAGGGCCTATTCACGGTTCGAATGCGTCCTGGAAGGTGTCATCTTGTAGTTCTCGGGGTGTACATTTCGATTTGAGGGATGTCCGCGTCATCTGTGACGTCATCGGTGACGTCATCGGTACGAGTAGTAGCGAAAGTGACCATTTTCGGGCAGTACATGAAGGTATTTGGGATCGAGATGGGCTATTCACGGCTCGAATGCGTCCTGGAAGGTGTCATCTTGTACTTCTCGGGGTGTACATTCCGATTTGAGGGATGTTCTCGTCATCTGTGACGTCATCGGTACGAGTAGTAGCGAAAGTGGACATTTTGGGGGTGCGTGGGGGTGAGTTTGGGATCGAGAGGGGCTATTCACGGTTCGAATGCGTCCTGGAAGGTGTCATCTTGTAGTTCTCGGGGTGTACATTCCGATTTGAGGGATGTCCGCGTCATCTGTGACCTCATTGATGACGTCATCGGTACGAGTAGTAGCGAAAGTGGACATTTTGTGGGTGCGTGGGGGTGAGTTTGTTGTAGAGAGGGACTATCCTTAGTCCGAATGCGTCGTGTAAGGTGTCATTTTGTAGCTCTCGAGGTGTACATCCCGAGTTGAGGCATGTCCGAAGCATCTGTGACGTCATTGTTGACGCCATCAGTAGGAGTAGTAGCGAAGTGGACATTTTGGGGCAGTGAAGGAAGGTATTCGGAATAGAGAGGAACCATCCTTGGTCCGAATGCGTCTAGGGAAGTGTCATGTTGTAGCTCTCGGGGTGTACATTCCGAGTTGAGGGATATCCACAGCATCTGTGACGTCATTGGTGACGTCATCAATAGGAGTAGTAGCAAAAGTGGGCATTTTTTAGCAGTGAAGGATGTTATTTGGTGTAGAGATGGACCATCCGCGGTCCAAATGGATCGTGTGAGGTGTCATCTTGTAGCAACGCCCACCAACACCATTCTTAATGCTTCAACGCCCTGGTGAAATAGCTCAGAAGCTCTGATATTCCATGGAATTGTCACTAATTCTTCGAAATGCAGTGACGCCCTCGACGTCCGTCGTTACGCGTTAACACTCTAACATAACACTATGATATAGACCGGAGAGAGAACAACAACAACAGCAACAACAACAAAGATCACACATGAGAGAACAACAACAACAAGAAGTTTTTTTCATATAGTTTATTCTCTCCAATGTTACATCATACCCACGCTGGGGGAGCCGCGTTGGGTATATTTACAATTCAAGAAGATTCTTGTCCGATCAGAGGCCACCATTTGCATGTTTTATATTCGTTCCTGTCCGTTAGATGTATTCTTGTCCAATTAGAAGTCTCCATTTCAGAAAGTTCCATCTTCGGCCATGTTCGCTCTAAACCGTTTATTCTAATCACCGTCGGTCAGGCCAGGATACCGTTGAGGCAACATATCCTCAGATAGTTGTTTGCGCATTCTGAGAATCTATCAGTGCATGGGTGAATACTTTCATCTGATGGGTTGATTGGTCGTCTTGGTCACGAAGAACGTAACATTGGTTACCCTCTTTACCACGCATTGTGTGTTGGGGCGTTGTTGTTGGGCCCATCTCAAGGCATCCAATTGTTCCACATGGGCCAGCATCATCTCTAGCGACGCCCGGTGAATGATGGTAAACGGCAGGTCAAACACAAGGTTGTTGGCACTGGGGTAACAATACCGTAACTGGTCCGTCTTTTTGTGACGTAAGATGTACCCGAAAGCGACATTCAATTTGAAGGCCGTTGCTTGGTCATTGAAGATGGCTTCCACGTAGCTACGTAAACAGGTGAGTTTGGTCAGTGGGAAATTGTAGATATCTTCAATAGGGCGATGTTTGTGGAAACAGTACCGTGTCATGGACCAATGGCCCCGATCGTCGTCACTCACTGGATGGTTGTCCTGTAAGAGATCGCTGGGAACATTTATGGGCTCGACCATAAAATGTTCGATGTTGTCAGGCGAATGACTGGGAGCAGTAATGCTGGGGTCCGGCTGGATATCCAGGCTCTTCTGATCTGTGGGTATAGACGGGTTCTCCTTCATCGCATCACCAGTGGCATTCGTCTCCCCGGGCTCATCTTCACTAGGTCTGACCTTCCGCGGTTCCTCTTCAGTAGGAAGTTGTCGCACATGCCATGGTACCGGGGCATGAATCAACCGTTGGTGTCGCAGCAACTGACTGCGTCGTTTGAAGAGTTGACCACAACCGTTACATTGTTCCGTCGCGCCCTCGTGGAATGAGCGTTCGTGGCGCAGTAAATGATCCTCCCGATTGAATGACCGTGCGCAGATTGTACAAGTATACCGAGCATTGTTGTGTGTGGAAGCCTCGTGGCGTCGTAAATTATCTAGACGAGTAAACAGCTTCTGACAAGTTGTGCAAGTCAACATCTTGGTGGTTGACAGAGTGTCTGATGAAACAGCCAGGCCGCTTCCCTTTTATAGCACGCTAGCTGGTGATTTATTTTTAGCACACTCAGTTCAACTATCCCCAAGTCGAGGGCCGAACCGTGACATCTTCGGTAACCCCCGTGTCTCTTCGGTCATCTCCGTAACGTCAACGATCAACATGTAGACATATAGAGTATGTACGGCATGTTATGGTATTCATCAGTGCATGAGTGACGCATTCAGCTGATGGGGGTGGTCGGTCAGCTTGGTAAGGAAGAACGTGGCAACCATGTTCGTTCTGAACCGTTTATTCTAATCACCGTCGGTCAGGCCAGGATACCGTTGAGGCCACATACCCCCCCAAATAGTTGTTTGCGCATTTTGAGTATTTATCAGTGCATGGGTGAATACATTCACCCGATGGGAAGATTCCGTAATTTGGTCACGAAGAACGTAACATTGGTGACCCTCTCTACATCCCATTGCAAGTTGGGGCGCTGTTCATAGGCCCATCCCAAGACATCCAATTGTTCCACTTGGTCCAGCATCATCTCTAGCGACACCCGGTTAATGATGGTAAACGGTTGGTCAAATACCCGGATGTTACTGCTCGGGTAAAAGTATCGGACTTGATCTGTCTCCTTATGCTGCAGCACATAACCAAACGCCAGATTTAATTTGAAGGACATTGCTTGGTCATTGAAGATGGCTTCCACGTAGCTGCGTAGACGGGCGAGGTCGGTCAGTCGAAAATTGTAGATATCTTGAATAGGGCGATGACGGTGGAAACAGTGCCGTATCATGGTCCAATGGCGCCGATAGATGTCACTCACTGGATGGGTGCCGTGTAAGAGATCGCTAGGAACATTTATGGGCTCGTCCAGAAAACGTTCGATGTTATCAGGCATATGACTCGAAACCGTAACGGTGGGGTCCGGCTGGATATCCAGGCTCTTCTGAACT